>LAPY01003500.1:12709-23333 GCA_000970635.1 Eragrostis tef | reverse complement strand
TAGATCTATATAAAATAATTATAACATATTTTTTGATACTATTTACATAGCCTAATAGAAATTAGCAATAAATACATATGCATGATGTCAACTATATATATATAATTATTTTTACATAGTTTATTGTGTGAGATATCATCATGCAAAATTTAGCTTCAAATTCAGCTTGTACGTGGGGAAACAAAAAATATAAATCGCAGTAGGGGTTATATTGTAACAATCTAAATTGTAGAGAGTTAATTGAGCCATGATTTTGTTAAGAGGTAGGACAGACAAAATGAATTATCCAAAGAAGTAAAATGAACTTTTCTCGAAAACAGAAAAGAAAAACGGAGCTCTTCCATTGAGACCTCGGCGCCCATTGAGAAGAAGCCTCTCTGCCAGAGCCTAAAAATGTGCACACCACCTCACCTCCTCCAACGGTTTCACCATGGCTTGAATAGTGTTAGGACGAATTGGATTTGGTGAGCTGAGGCAGGGCGCATAGGGCAGCCTCTACACGGTGCGCTGATATCTAAGGCAGTTCTGCTCTTTGATTTGTTTTTTTGAGTTTTTTTAGAACAGTTCTGCTCTTTGATAGCAGCAGCAACGAACTAGATTAGGGGTGGGTGCGGTTAACCGCAAAACTGATTAACCGAATTAATCGTACCGAAATACCTAAGATTTTTAGCTAGTATGGTTAACCGTAAAAATTGCGGTTATCATTTTTAGCTAGATAGCAGGTACATGGGCTTTCATCTTCATAATGGCCTGTTCTAGTTCTCTTTCCAAAATGGCTTAGAAATAAAAGCCCGTTAAACAGCCTCGAAGGCCCATATCTGTTCAGGTGGACCTTCTTTATCTGGTGGGCAAAGAAAACAGAGCTTCCTTGTCTCAAAAAAAAAGGAAGGGGGGGGGGTTAGAAAATGAAAACAGAGCTTTTGTGTTTAATGGTGGAAAACAATAGATTGGGCACTATTTGAGGATCTCGGAGATTAATGAGAAGAGAATCTGGTGGAAGGAGGATTAATCATATCGTAGAAGCATGAGATATGGTTTCGTAGGACTTCTTGTGGCGAAAGGGCATGTAGCATTACAAGAGCCCTAATATCACCTCAGTTTTTGGATTCGACTCCCGCGAGAGCCAATTTTTTAAAATTTAATGGTGTTGTGTTTTCAGCTGTATGTGGCGTGACCATCGACAGCGAGGAGCCAGTGGTGACTTTGTTAATCTTGAGGATTTGCTCAGCCTTCGAAGATGCTCACACGGGTGAGCGTGCGTGTGTTATGTGTTTGAGTTGTATTGTATAGTCGCAAAAATAAAATAGCGCCTATCGTGAACACCAAGATAACATCCACCATGAAATTTGGAAAGAATATTAATAGTTGATCTCAAAATGTAAGGCTGGGTGTTCTTCTTCTAAAAAAAGAACTAGGTGAATTTCCCACGCGCCGCTGCAGGAATTGTTTTTGATAGAATGTTGAGAAAGAATGAATTCAATATTTAAATGATAAACTACTCTTTTAGAGAGCACAATACTGAAAAAATGTATTGCGGTTCGTCGCAAAAAATGGATTGTATGGTAGTAAGACGGTGATATAGCCTGTACACTGAGAATAAGCAAAAATATATGTAGGAATGTGAACATAGAACTGACCTATTCACATTTTTTACCTTGCCTGTACAGAAGAAAAAATTAAAGGAGCAGTTAGGGAGCTGCTTATCCTAGAATCCATCAGGGTAATTAGAGAAGGGGAGCCCCAATTGTGCGGGCACTAAAACTCGGATTTAATTGTTTCCTAAGGCACCATTGAGAACTCAGGAAATAATGATCAGAGTTATATACTCAAAATCTCCATCTTGTCTACTGGATAAAAATGGTTCCCTGGCATTTCTGAAAACTTTATAGCAGACTGATTGAAGGAAATACAAAAGAAAATTTTATTAGGAAGACGGGGGGGGGGTTAGAAAATGAAAACAGAGCTTTTGTGTTTAATGGTGGAAAACAATAGATTGGGCACTATTTGAGGATCTCGGAGATTAATGAGAAGAGAATCTGGTGGAAGGAGGATTAATCATATCGTAGAAGCATGAGATATGGTTTCGTAGGACTTCTTGTGGCGAAAGGGCATGTAGCATTACAAGAGCCCTAATATCACCTCAGTTTTTGGATTCGACTCCCGCGAGAGCCAATTTTTTAAAATTTAATGGTGTTGTGTTTTCAGCTGTATGTGGCGTGACCATCGACAGCGAGGAGCCAGTGGTGACTTTGTTAATCTTGAGGATTTGCTCAGCCTTCGAAGATGCTCACACGGGTGAGCGTGCGTGTGTTATGTGTTTGAGTTGTATTGTATAGTCGCAAAAATAAAATAGCGCCTATCGTGAACACCAAGATAACATCCACCATGAAATTTGGAAAGAATATTAATAGTTGATCTCAAAATGTAAGGCTGGGTGTTCTTCTTCTAAAAAAAGAACTAGGTGAATTTCCCACGCGCCGCTGCAGGAATTGTTTTTGATAGAATGTTGAGAAAGAATGAATTCAATATTTAAATGATAAACTACTCTTTTAGAGAGCACAATACTGAAAAAATGTATTGCGGTTCGTCGCAAAAAATGGATTGTATGGTAGTAAGACGGTGATATAGCCTGTACACTGAGAATAAGCAAAAATATATGTAGGAATGTGAACATAGAACTGACCTATTCACATTTTTTACCTTGCCTGTACAGAAGAAAAAATTAAAGGAGCAGTTAGGGAGCTGCTTATCCTAGAATCCATCAGGGTAATTAGAGAAGGGGAGCCCCAATTGTGCGGGCACTAAAACTCGGATTTAATTGTTTCCTAAGGCACCATTGAGAACTCAGGAAATAATGATCAGAGTTATATACTCAAAATCTCCATCTTGTCTACTGGATAAAAATGGTTCCCTGGCATTTCTGAAAACTTTATAGCAGACTGATTGAAGGAAATACAAAAGAAAATTTTATTAGGAAGACCACTTCAAAGGGAAGAGAAAAGACGGAGCACTATTGACACCTCAGAAATACCCAGAAGCCAACAGCCGTATTTCATATTCCACGTTAGAAAGCTATGGCCTCATAGGCAAAATCATCGGTGCACGTGGATCGTAGATAGTCACTTTGCATGTGGCTGCTGCCGGTGCTTGGTGTGGAGTGCTCATGGTGGAGAACAGTGAAGGTTCATTGGACACAGTCGATGTGCTGGCCATCATTATAAGAGAAAAACACAATAGAATATGAATGTAAAGGGAACGTAAGCAATAATGGACTGTGACTGTCATATTCTAGGAGAAGGCGTGCGTGAGTGATATGTATATTAATGGGTTGTAATTTCCAGATTCCAGGAGAAGGCGTGAGAGGGAAAGGAAACGTAAGCAATAATGGACTGTGGCTATCATATTCAAGGAGAAGGCGTGCGTGAGTGATATGTGGATTATTTCAGATTCCAGGAGAAGGCGTGAAGATGGATTCGCGTGGCTGTCGGAATCAGCTTATGCGCACACGTCAGCATGCACCGGAAATCACGATTAGCGAGTTGGGTTAATTATGGTTTATGGACGTAGATTTTCTTCAGTCCAGCACTGAGCTACAGTGCCTATCGTAACTCTTGGCATATCAGATCTTTACAAATTACAATATGTACCTGGTCTCATTTGTAATGTTGCTTGCTCATGCAAATGTGTTCTCTAATATTCAGGGTTGTCCACGGGCATCAGCAATAATTTTTTTGATATGCTAGGACTCACCGCCTGCACAGATGCTGCCCCATGTTTACTATCGCCTCACAAATTTTAAGCCTAAAATTCAACTTGTAGAAGGATGAAAAAAAGGGACAAATTTATGCAGCGTAGATTAAACCAATTTAGATAGTTTAGATGAAGTAAATTGAGACAGAAAATTGTTTAGAGTCAAATGGACAAAGTACAGATAACAAATAAGAACAACAATTGTCCACAACAAGACCAAAACGACAAAGAACAATAGGTGCATGCAAGGCTGCAACCTACAGTACGGTGCAGCACTGAGAATCAAACCTTTGGATTGGCAGCTTTCTATATTTACATGGGCCTATTAATCACTGAGATTATTAAGCCATCACCTAAGCACGTTCGGCCAAGAACTTGTTGCCATGGATTTCGGTCAAAAGTAGGATAAGGATAGTGCGCACTTTTTAGCAGAACTTTTTCTGGTTGCTTTCTATATTCACATAGTACTAACTCTAGTCTCTAGTGCCAGTACAAAAGCACCCAGCCAGAGTAGGAGGATAGGACTTACACGAGCTATAGTAGAAGCTTGACGGATTCACCCATGGCGGCCGAGGATGCTTCACCGGCCACCGGAGGAGAGGAGTACGGCGGCCGTGAGTAGGAGGATAGGACTTGCAGGAGCTAGAGTAGGAGCTAGACGGATTCACCCATGGCGGGCGCGGATGCTTCACCGGCCACCGGAAGGGAGGAGTACGGCGGCCGTGTGACGGCGTTCGTGGTGCTGTCCTGCGTCGTCGCCTGTAGCGGCGGCTTCCTCTTCGGCTACGACCTCGGCGTCTCCGGTCAGTCCCTTTACCACTTTCACGCGGTGTATACCTGCGCGCAATTTGGTACTGCCATCAGGGGGAAATCAGTATGCAGGATTAGTTGATTAACCGATAGAAAATGCATGTACCTGAAAGGAATTTTGGTTCAGCTTATTCTCTCTTATTAGGAAAAATTGATTGCCAACTTGCTTCTCCTACTTCTTGTGCATTCATCACTGACAGAGGAGAAGAAGATACCCTTCTCCTTCAGTGTGATTTCCATAGTACCACTCTTTTGTTTGCCTAAAAAAATTGGATGATAAGACTTCAATCGAGGGAACCGATGCTACTGTAGACTTCTTGTGCATTCATCAATCATCACTGACAAAGGAGAAGAAGAGACCCTTCTCCTTCAGCGTGATTTCCATAGTACCAGTTTTTTATTTGCCTGAACAAAAAAATATGATGAGAAGATTTCAATTGAGGGAACCGATGCTACTGTAGGTTGATTTCATATGCAGTGCTAGCTGCACAATCATATTATTCGTTAGGTTGAAAAATAATTGATGTATGATCATCTCGGTAGTATGGTCTAGGTTCTGAAAACTTGTGTTCGTCGTGTTTTAGTTATTAATGTGTATCAGCTCAGTGAAACAGAGAAGTTAACAATACCAATCATATTTTCATTTGCATGCAGAAACAGAGGGAACAATTCATACCTTTTGGTTTTCCCAATCATAGAATGATTCAATATTAGACAGTGTCCTAAATTCAATCTACTACGTGAGGGTCCAAAAGGTTCCTGAGAATTCATATAGTGTTTTTTTTTGTTGTTGTTGTTATGAGACAGGTGGTGTCACCTCTATGAACTCATTCCTGAAGAGGTTCTTCCCTGAGGTGTACCGCCAGAAGCAGAACAGCAAAGTGAGCCACTACTGTCAGTTCAACAGCGAGCTTCTCACCCTGTTCACATCATCACTCTATATTGCGGGCCTCCTCGCAACTCTGGTTGCATCGTCTGTCACAAGGAGGTTTGGCCGCCGCACGTCAATGCTGATTGGTGGCGTATTATTCATCATTGGCTCAGCATTCGGTGGTGCAGCCCTCAATATTCCCATGCTGCTCCTTAATCGGATTTTCCTTGGAATTGGTCTGGGATTCACTAACCAGGTAACCATGTGTTAGTATTTTTAGAAACGGAGATATAATCATATTCTAGCCTCTGCATCGAAAATTGTATATGGCTTCAAAATTACAAAATCTCCGTTCCTAATAGATTGAAGCAGGCGTAGGAAAAAAAATGGAGCAAGGCATGTGTACCATGTGTTAGTATGCATGTGAGTAATTCGAGAAATCATAAATCAGCAATGCAGTGAGCTTGGAAGCCATGTGTAGGATACTGTGGTGTTTAAAATTAAAAAAAGATGTAGAATACTACTGACTTAAATGAAATCAAGGCACACTCTGGACCAAGGAGGTACAATTTAAGTAAATCAGCACAGCAATTTCATGGGAGGCATGCCTAGTGTTCTTTTTGAACAAAGAAGGTGGGGTACTACATTTATAATGCGTTAAAATTACAGAACTACACGGTAATTTTTCATGTGCACTGGTAACAATACTTTGGAAGCAGTGAAAACTGTACCACACTAGAATACTGGAGATGCACCTGGATAAAATAGTATAAAGTCTTTCATTTACTTGAGTACTTAATACTACAAACGGGGCC
Source organism: Eragrostis tef (assembly GCA_000970635.1). Taxonomy (NCBI): domain Eukaryota; kingdom Viridiplantae; phylum Streptophyta; class Magnoliopsida; order Poales; family Poaceae; genus Eragrostis; species Eragrostis tef. The sequence continues at coordinate 17,087 of LAPY01003500.1, read as the reverse complement.
TGTAGAGTAATTTGTACAAAGTCCCAAGCAGACAACAGTAGATAGATAAACTTGAATAATGAGCAACAACAAGATGGGTCTCTAAAGAATTTCAAGGGTCTTACTGCGCTTATATTGTGAGAGGGAGTTGGTCCTTTGAATACTCTAAACTATTGCTACAGTTTAAGTCCTTAAAATTCTAAAAAGAAAATCAAGTGCCTTATATCTGGATCAACTATTGCATTGAACGACTACAGGACGAGTTATGTGCTTGTCTTTGTGTCCAGAACAAACTTATGCTCCGTTTACAAGTTAGTTACTAGTTTCTATACTAGTTTTTATATTCATAGACTTTTAGGCTGTACCAGATGCATATCTTGTTTCTGAATAGTAGTCATTCCTTTCCTGGAGACTATGGGGAACTGTATTAATATCTGTATACAAAAATTATATTTCCAGACTCTACTACGTGAGGGTCCAAAAGGTTCCTGAGAATTCATATAGTGTTTTTTTTTGTTGTTGTTGTTATGAGACAGGTGGTGTCACCTCTATGAACTCATTCCTGAAGAGGTTCTTCCCTGAGGTGTACCGCCAGAAGCAGAACAGCAAAGTGAGCCACTACTGTCAGTTCAACAGCGAGCTTCTCACCCTGTTCACATCATCACTCTATATTGCGGGCCTCCTCGGAACTCTGGTTGCATCGTCTGTCACAAGGAGGTTTGGCCGCCGCACGTCAATGCTGATTGGTGGCGTATTATTCATCATTGGCTCAGCATTCGGTGGTGCAGCCCTCAATATTCCCATGCTGCTCCTCAATCGGATTTTCCTTGGAATTGGTCTGGGATTCACTAACCAGGTAACCATGTGTTAGTATTTTTAGAAACGGAGATATAATCATATTCTAGCCTCTGCATCGAAAATTGTATATGGCTTCAAAATTACAAAATCTCCGTTCCTAATAGATTGAAGCAGGCGTAGGAAAAAAAATGGAGCAAGGCATGTGTACCATGTGTTAGTATGCATGTGAGTAATTCGAGAAATCATAAATCAGCAATGCAGTGAGCTTGGAAGCCATGTGTAGGATACTGTGGTGTTTAAAATTAAAAAAAGATGTAGAATACTACTGACTTAAATGAAATCAAGGCACACTCTGGACCAAGGAGGTACAATTTAAGTAAATCAGCACAGCAATTTCATGGGAGGCATGCCTAGTGTTCTTTTTGAACAAAGAAGGTGGGGTACTACATTTATAATGCGTTAAAATTACAGAACTACACGGTAATTTTTCATGTGCACTGGTAACAATACTTTGGAAGCAGTGAAAACTGTACCACACTAGAATACTGGAGATGCACCTGGATAAAATAGTATAAAGTCTTTCATTTACTTGAGTACTTAATACTACAAACGGGGCCTGTAGAGTAATTTGTACAAAGTCCCAAGCAGACAACAGTAGATAGATAAACTTGAATAATGAGCAACAACAAGATGGGTCTCTAAAGAATTTCAAGGGTCTTACTGCGCTTATATTGTGAGAGGGAGTTGGTCCTTTGAATACTCTAAACTATTGCTACAGTTTAAGTCCTTAAAATTCTAAAAAGAAAATCAAGTGCCTTATATCTGGATCAACTATTGCATTGAACGACTACAGGACGAGTTATGTGCTTGTCTTTGTGTCCAGAACAAACTTATGCTCCGTTTACAAGTTAGTTACTAGTTTCTATACTAGTTTTTATATTCATAGACTTTTAGGCTGTACCAGATGCATATCTTGTTTCTGAATAGTAGTCATTCCTTTCCTGGAGACTATGGGGAACTGTATTAATATCTGTATACAAAAATCATGTGTTAGTATGCATGTGAGTAATTCGAGAAATCATAAATCAGCAATGCAGTGAGCTTGGAAGCCATGTGTAGGATACTGTGGTGTTTAAAATTAAAAAAAGATGTAGAATACTACTGACTTAAATGAAATCAAGGCACACTCTGGACCAAGGAGGTACAATTTAAGTAAATCAGCACAGCAATTTCATGGGAGGCATGCCTAGTGTTCTTTTTGAACAAAGAAGGTGGGGTACTACATTTATAATGCGTTAAAATTACAGAACTACACGGTAATTTTTCATGTGCACTGGTAACAATACTTTGGAAGCAGTGAAAACTGTACCACACTAGAATACTGGAGATGCACCTGGATAAAATAGTATAAAGTCTTTCATTTACTTGAGTACTTAATACTACAAACGGGGCCTGTAGAGTAATTTGTACAAAGTCCCAAGCAGACAACAGTAGATAGATAAACTTGAATAATGAGCAACAACAAGATGGGTCTCTAAAGAATTTCAAGGGTCTTACTGCGCTTATATTGTGAGAGGGAGTTGGTCCTTTGAATTCAGAAACTCAGTCCTGTTGCAGTGCATATGGATCTGTTTGTCCTTAGAATTCTAAAAAGAATTTCAAGTGCCTTATATCTGGATCAACTATTGCATTGAACGACTACAGGACGAGTTATGTGCTTGTCTTTGTGTCCAGAACAAACTTATGCTCCGTTTACAAGTTAGTTACTAGTTTCTATACTAGTTTTTATATTCATAGACTTTTAGGCTGTACCAGATGCATATCTTGTTTCTGAATAGTAGTCATTCCTTTCCTGGAGACTATGGGGAACTGTATTAATATCTGTATACAAAAATTATATTTCCAGACAATCCCAATGTACCTGGCAGAAATGGCGCCACCACGGTACCGTGGAGCAATCAACAGCGGTTTTGAGCTTTCCCTCAGCTTTGGCATTCTCGTTGCAAACATAGTCAACTATTTCGTTCTTAAAATTAAAGCGGGGTGGGGGTGGAGGATATCCCTGTCCATGGCTGCAGTACCTGCTGTATTCTTAACCATCAGTGCAATCTTCCTCCCAGAGACACCAAGCTTCATGATCCAACGCGACGGTAACACCAACCAGGCAAGGGTCCTGCTGCAAAAGCTGCGTGGAACAACCTCAGTCCAGAAGGAGCTTGATGACTTGGTTTGTGCGAGCAACATCTCAAGGACAACCCGGCATCCATTCAGAAACATATTCAAGAGGAAGTACAGGCCACAACTTGCCATAGCAATCATGACCCCTTTCGCCAATCAGGTCAGTGGTATCAATGTGATAAACTTTTATGCTCCAGTCATGTTCAGGACAATCGGTCTCAAGGAGAGTGCATCCCTCCTCTCCGCGATGGTCACACGCCTCAGTGCAACATGTGCAAACATTTTAGCAATGATAGTGGTCGACAGGACTGGGCGCAGGAAGCTCTTACTCACAGGGGGGGTCCTGATGATCTTGTCACAATTCACTATTTGTGCAATCCTAGCTGCAAAGTTTAAGGACCATGAGGATTTAGGAAAGGACTATGCTTACCTAGTGTTGATCGTAATGTGTGTGTTTGTTGCAGGCTATGGATGGTCATGGGGGCCTCTTACATACTTGATTCCTGCTGAGGTTTGCCCACTAGAGATCAGATCAGTAGGGCAGAGCATTGTTATTGCTGTGAATTTCCTTATGACATTTGTAATTGGACAGACTTTTCTTGCGATTCTGTGTCACATCAAGTCTGCAACCTTCGTCATCTTCGCTGTTTTGATTTGCTTGATGACGCTATTTGTTTATTTCTTCCTTCCGGAGACAAAGAACGTGCCCATAGAGCAGATGCAACAGGTCTGGAGGAGGCACTGGTTCTGGAAGAACATTGTAAGGGGAGAGGAGGAGGAGACGGAGAAACAATCAAAGACAATAACTTCGCTGAGCTCCTAGTGCTTTTCTGAATTGGACTATGTTTGATCAGGCCTGGAAAGGAATGCAGTGAAGGATTTGAATTAGCCGGTGTTGTTGTATAATTAGCCGGTGTTGGCCTACCGTGGTGTAGTGGTTGTGGCTGAGCCCCTAGCCACGACGGCAAAGTGTGAGAACTCCGACTACCAAAAAGAGCACACACTGGATATGAGGGGTCCAAGCCACTTCTAAAGAAATGTGGTTACTAGAAGCCTGGATTAACAAACAGTATTACTTTATTATGCTGCAGTTTCTCTTTGTCATGACAAAAGTCAGTTATTTATATAAGAAGTCCATTTTACTACCCTCAAATATCCATGTAGTCCACTTAACTCTCTAAACTAATTTTTGGTATATTTTACTTCCTTTAACTATTTAGATTGGTTCAATTTACTCCCTCATGAAATTGTTCTTTTTTCTATCTCTAGGTACGCATCATGTTTGAGTGTGAAATTTTGTGAGATTATAGTTTAAAACATACCTTACGTTAGAAAATTGTTTAAAGAATTTTTTTAAAATTTTTTGTATGTGAAAAGTATGCAATACAAATTCGACATATAAGATAGAATAATGCAAGAAAAT
>LAPY01003499.1:46749-56936 GCA_000970635.1 Eragrostis tef | reverse complement strand
GGGCGGCGGCGAGCCCGGCGCCGCCGCGGTGGTGCGCGCGTACGCGGAGGCGCTCCGCGAGCTCACCTTCAACTGCAAGCCCGTCATCACCGAGCTCACCATCATCGCCGGCCAGCACGCCGCCCTCGCCGCCAGGGGCATCGCCAACGCCATCTGCTCCCGCATCTCCGAGGTAGTTCCCTCCGCTCTCGGAGTTGCTTTTATTTTCCCTTCGTTTTGTTAGGGAAGGGCGAAGCTTGGGTTTTGAGTGCTTGGTGCCCTGGCCATGCCGATAGCTTGACTGTGGAGTTGTGCTGTTTAGTTCCTAGGGCTTAGTGTTTGATGCGCTTGTGGTGAAAGTTGAGAGATTTCTTTCAAAAAAATGGATTGAGACATACCTTTTATTTGATCGTTTTTTTTTGTTGTTGTTGTAAAAACTGCATTTGGTTCACATTCTGATGCACCACTTGCTGTTTTTGGCTCAAAAACTATGAAGGAGTTTGTCAATGATTTATCTTCATTCAAATTCTGTTTCTTGAATTTAGGTATAGAGGTTACGATTGAAACCAATGGATTTAGCAATAGATGTTAGAATTGAACTAATGGAAGTGGCCTGTAAGATCAGTAGGGAGTTGAGATTCACCTGGAGTTTGTTGGGGCCTAGTTAAAGTTCTACCACTGCAGTTGTAAAATTGAGTGTCATTACATGATAGTCATTGGAGATAGGAAGTCAGGAACATTGCCTCATGCTGGATTGAGATAACAATGTACTGTGGAGAAAGTTTAAAACTTTGGTCTTAGTGGATATGGGCTCCTACGCATTGAGTTACTTGTGAAATGTACATTGTGTACGGTGTGTTCGCAAATGATAGGAAGGGGAGTTCAATAGGAAATTACAGTTCACTGTTTGTTTTGTGGGTTTATGAATTGGGAGTTGGGAGATAAGCTATAGTGAACGCTGGGAATGTAATCATCTTTCACTTAGCATCCAGTTACCATCACTCTCCCTGGAAAATATTGGTTGGAGTTCATCCACAAACTCCCATTCCTGACGCCACCAAAACTGCCTCTGCCATGGAACAAAAAAAATGTTTTTTTTTACTAGTTCACGTTTTGATACTGAGTCGTTTGCAAATGCTTAATCTGGTGTTTTTTATTTGTTGCTTAGATTTACTAAGAGGTTAAAATTCAACTGATGTAGATGGCCTGTATAAGAATGCTGCTTAACGGTCTTTGTTTTCTTAAATTTCTTGTTTGATATTAGTAGAAAGTTGAGATTCACCTGGACTGGAATTTTTACGGACTGAATGAAATATCCACCTTGAATGTCTAGGCACTGCGTTCGCAATATATGGTTGCTGTGATACGATAACTGGGATGTACGGTTCATGCTCTTTTTTTTTCCCTCATATGCATGATTTGAATACAATACCTCCTAGATTCCCTTGCATAGCAAGTAACAACCATTATTCTGTGTAATGTTGCAGGTGCCACCTGACCAGATATTACCATCCCTGTATCTACTAGATAGTATTGTGAAGAACATAGGACGAGAATATGTAGAGCATTTTGCTGTTAGGTTGCAGAAGGTATTTTGTGATGCATACTGCAGAGTTCATCCCAACCAGTATGCTTCAATGAGGCACCTCTTTCGTACCTGGTGGCCAGTGTTTCCTTCTTCTGTGCTCCGCGGCATTGAGGATGACCTACAATTTTCTCCCTCGGAAAAGAGGCGGCCTGCCGCAGCGGCGAATCTGCATCAATCTGAATCGCTATCTCCTAGACCGCCTCATGGCATACATGTAAATCCAAAATATCTGGAGGCACAACATAAATTCAAGCAGGTTAATTTGGCAAGACTTTTTTTTTGTGAATATTAAAGTAATTTGTACACTCACTGCTGCAGTTGTTATTTAAACATGAAAGCTGTTATCTAATAAGCAGAGGTATCTGAACATAGGTTATTCTATTGTAGCCAAAACACATTGTATTCACATATTAGCCTCTCTATCTTTTTAAAAAAATTAAGTTATTGAAGTTTTCTCCTTTTTTATCCCTTTGTTCTAAACCAGGTGCATCAATCGACAGCTCGTAGCACAGGACAAATGGTTGATTTGGAGGAGGAACAGATAAATGGGTTACCATCAAACGGTTTGCGAGCACGCCCCTTAAAATTCCAGGTATTGAGCCCACATCTTTTTTTTGTTTTTACTTTTTCCAACCTTTCACCTACTTTCTTGTTTGAAGCTTGTCTTCCAGACACTACATATACCTTTATAATACATAATGATGAATGATACTGAAAAAAAACATCTTCTCGTGTTGTTTAGCTCTCCTTATTGGTTGAATATGGATTTTTTTCTCTCTAAATTGATATTTTTGGTTGGACTATTTAGATCCTTTAGTTTTCTCTTCTAGCCTACCCCAGCTTGCTTGGGACTGAAAGGCTTTGTTGTTGTTGCTGCTGCTGCTGCTTAGATGGGACAGGGATCGACACTTAAATTTGTACTTATATTAGATAGAAACAAGTAAATATACCTGATCCAGTATTGCAGTTTGTATCAAACAGTCAGAATCACACAAATTAACTGTTATTCGGCTCAAGACAATATAAACTGCTTATTTGTCTCCCAAGTGAAATGCATCCCGAGTGCTTCAATTTAATAAAAACATCCTTTTGTTCTCCAATTCAAGTTTTGAAATTCTATTGCTTCTTCTGTTTGTTTTACTTATACTTGACTAGTGTGAAAAAATTTTGATAGCTCACAATTTGTTTCTAAATCATAATCTACAATGCAGTATGCTGAGGATCCTGATCAACAAGAGGCATATCGATCTCTTACTGGGACGATAAGGGCAACGTCACCACATCGTTTGAGCACAAACCCCACTGATGCCAATCCAGATGGGCCATTAGCTAACTCAAGAAGAAACTTGTCCAGATCACCACCTCTTGATTTGCTCCATAGAAATGTGTCCCCCAAGAGAATGCTTGATAGGCCGCTACCATCTCATTCTATATTGGGACCTGACCCCAGAAGATTGCCTGAACGGAATGGCAGGTCAAGATTGGTTTTTGATGAAGAGTCCAGGAAGCAAAGTGCAAGAGAACTTATTGATGCATATGGGAATTGTCAAGGCAGGGATGCTGATGAAAGACTTCCCAAGATGCAGCGTCTAGATTCCAATGGAATGGCTAGCAAATCTATTGCACGAAATTGGCTCAATTCTGAAGAAGAGGAGTATTCTTGGGAGGATATGAGTCCAACTTTAACTGACCGAATCAGAAGCAGCACACCATCTTTTCTTGGGGCAAATGCAGGGCTATTGGAACCTGATATCAGGAGGAACAGTTACCCAAGCCAGGCTCTTCGATCATCAGTTGATGGGCCACCATTAAATCGAGAGGATAGGATTACTGCAACTGGTGTATGCTTATCTGATCTTTCTTTAATTGCAGCAAATAGTAATATTAACATAATAATTTCTTAGCGTGTCATCACTCATACTGTTCAATGAAATAATTTTAACCTTTCACACAGTCCTTCCATGCAATGCTCTTAAAAAACTGCAGCCTCTAGTACACAAGTTGTATTACTAATTTATATTATTGTCATATTTGTAAAAAATATCATTATTATGAAGTTGCTACGTTGGTTCTGTTTGTCGCCCAGCTGCTACGATTTTGCCACATTCAGTTATTTAGGTTGGGTTAACTGCCTAGGCGTGTAAGATGAGCTAGGTGGGACCAAATCTGGCAGCTAGGGGCTAGGGCTACCATAGGAGTAGCCAGCAAATGGTGACAACGAAGGACTGGCAACTCCCTAACCTTTTCCTCTTTCCACTTCTTTCCTTCCCCTTCAGTCCTTAACTAATTAAAAGTACATGCCCATTGTATGCCAATTGGAGTGTGGAGCCCAGTTGGCAACCATCTCTTTCTCAGGCTAGTGCCTAATTAGCACCTCTATGTTCCTCCCTAAGCCAGTGCCTTTTGCAACATTGGTAAAAATCTAAACTGCTATGGAAATATTCTTTGCTAGTTGCATCAGTGTACCTGCACATATTTCAGTTGGCCAATCCAATCCAGTAAAAATACACTGTTGCCAAACTGAAAAGGATGTATTCACCTAATCGTATGCAGCCCATGTCGATTGCTTTTGACTGAAACTGGTTATTAAGTCTTTATCTATTATATTTATATCTGTACATTGTCATTATCTATATATAAACACTTTGCAGTGGTGAAGCCACGTTAACTGACCCTGGTGCACAGGCACCAGGGTCTAAAAGAGGGCTAATTGTGTAGTATTGCTTGAGAATTATATAGATTTTATGCATGATGAGGTTGTGCACCGGGGTATTTTGCACGACATCTACGACACATTAAATTCAAAAGTTTTCAAGGATGCATGTGGCTAGATTAATGCATGATTTCCTGGCGGCCTTCAAAAGTTTGGACATTATATACAATCTTTCGCCTCTTTATTTACTATGTTTAACTGGGAAAACTGTCAACTTCTTATCCATTAGCCAAATATATTTTGTATGTATGCAGACATATAAGAGTTAAGAAACGGCATTGTTAGATTTGTTTGAATCCACTTTAATTTTTATTCACATAGAAATCTTCTTTCTGTGCAGCATGTTGACATGACCACTAGTAGGAGATATCCAAGCAATTTTGGTCTGCAGAACGGAGCTCTTTCGGAATACCAGAGTTCTGAACATATCCTCAATCATGGGAGAGTATCAACTTTGGCAACTCAACCAAGATGAGCTAGGTGGGACCAAATCTGGCAGCTAGGGGCTAGGGCTACATAGGAGTAGCCAGCAAATGGTGACAACGAAGGACTGGCAATTCCCTAACCTTTTCCTCCTTCCCCTTCAGTCCTTAACTAATTAAAAGTACATGCCCATTGTATGCCAATTGGAGTGTGGAGCCCCGTTGGCAACCATCTCTTCCTCCCTCAGGCTAGTGCCTAATTAGCACCTCCCTGTTCCTCCCTAAGCCAGTGCCTTTTGCAACACTGGTAAAAATTTAAACTGCTATGTAACTATTCTTTGTTAGTTGCATCAGTGTACCTGCACAGATTTCAGTTGGCCAATCCAATCCAGAAAAAATACACTGTTGCCAAACTGAAAAAGATGTATTCACCTAATCGTATGCAGCCCATGTCGACTGCTTTTGACTGAAACTGGTTATTAAAGTCTTTATCTATTATATTTGTATCTATACATTGTCATTATCTATATATAAACACTTTGCAGTGGCGAAGCCACGTTACGTTAACTCACACTGGTGCGCAGGCACCAGGGTCTAAAAGAAGGCTAATTGTGCGGTACTGAACTACTGCTTGAGAATTATATAGATTTTATGCATGATGAGGTTGTCAACAGGGTATTTTGCACTCGCCTCTGGATGCTTGTCATGAAAGCTATTTAGTCACATGCATATACTGCTATGGAAGGAAATTTTGCTTGTGATGTTTTGGCAATTTACTTTTATATAGATTTCATGCATGACATCTATGACATATTAAATTTTGAAAAGTTTTCAAGAGTTCATTTGGCTAGATTAATGCATGATTTCCTGGCAGACTTCAAAAGTTTGGACATTACATACTATCTTTCGCCTCTTTATTTATCTATGTTTAACTGGGAAAACTGCCAACTTCTTATCCGTTAGCCAAATATAAAGAGTTAAGACACGGCATTGTTAGATTTGTTTGAATCCACTTTAATTTTTATTCACATAGAAATCTTCTTTCTGTGCAGCATGTTGACATGACCACTAGTAGGAGATATCCAAGCAATTTTGGTCTGCAGAACGGAGCTCTTTCGGAATACCAGAGTTCTGAACATATCCTCAATCATGGGAGAGTATCAACTTTGGCAACTCAACCATGGCAGCAGCCTTCTGGTCTGTCATTGCGAGCACAAGCACCTGAACATTCATCAGTACTTAGTCGGATACCACAGCCTGCTGATGGTGAAATACCAGTCAACAGGTTGGCTAGTGGTGGCACATATGATGCTGTGAATGTAGAAATACCCTTGGCTGAGAAGCACAGGTCGTCACCTGCTCCTATAGAGTGGCCTCCTCTTCCTCATACACAATCACAAACATTACCACCAATTCCACCTGATACAAAACATGTTAGAAGTTCAACTGATAATTTAGAAATTAGGCCATTTGTTACTCAAGGAGCTAACTCATCTGTATTTGTTCCACGGCATCAATATGATGCCTTGGACCGGAAAACGGTAAGTATTGGTGGCTTAGCTCAACCACCATATCAACACCCAGATTTGTTGTCATCGAGTCAGCCAAATCTCGGTACAGTTTTGGGAAACCAAGCTCAGCCCCATCGTCCTCCGCAATATCCCCGTCCTCAACATCAGGAGCCATTTAGAAGCTTTAACCCTGGCATATCTCAGTTCCAAGGACAAGGAGGTAGTGCAGCAACGCCGCCACTTCAATATCTGCCAAGTTCTTTTTCTGTATCACCTCCTGTGCCACCGTATGGCATGCCATCTACGGCTAATTTTCCAATGCCACCGTTACCACCCGGACCAGCTCCATCTTCACTGCAGATGGGTCCATCGTCATCACAAGTTGGTGGCCCTCAGCCATTTGTCTCTGGACTGCTGAGTAACCTTATGCGGCATGGTGTTATTTCATTGGAAGCATCTAGCCAACCTCAGGTATTTCTGATGCATTATTGCTGGTCTCTGGCTGTTTCTGTTCATAACTATGTTGTTAATTGAACTGTTGTTGCTGTGGATCTTTCTCTTTAGGACTCTATTGGAGTTGACTTCAATATAGATCTCAAGGTACGGAACGAGTCTGTCATCAATGCTTTGTATCAGGATCTTCCCAGGCAGTGCAAAACATGTGGCCTTCGATTTAAATGCCAAGAAGAGCACCGTACTCACATGGACTGGCATGTTACCAAGAATAGAAATTCAAAGAACCGTAAGCAATCTTCCCGTAAATATTTTGTCACTGCAGAGGAGTGGTTAAGAGCGGCAGAAACAGTAGGAAACGATGGAGTTCCTGCATTTGTGCCCTCTGATCCAGTCCCAGACACAAAGGAAGAGAAAGAAGTGGCTGTTCCTGCTGATGAGGATCAAACAGTTTGTGCATTATGTCAAGAGCCCTTTGAAGATTTTTACAGTGATGAGACTGAAGAGTGGATGTACAAAGGTGCAGTCTACATGAATGCGCCGGATGGTAACATTGATGGACTGGAGAGATCACAGTTGGGACCTATTGTCCATGCTAAATGTCGATCCGGACCCAGCAATACTTAGTGGGCATAGCTGGTGAGTATCCATGCATTTCAATCTCAACAATACCTTCTGTTGTATTTCCTGTTGTTGAGCTTGCGCACGGTGCTTTCCTTTTGTTGTTTTGTTTTCCTTTTCTGAGGACTCCTTCAGTTTTTGTGCAATCTTTTGGCATGTTTGCTAATATTGCACTTTTGTATAATATGGTCATGCAATAGGTGAACCAGATAATATAGACCATGTCCTAATCTGTGGTTGCTTATATTGACTCTAGGACCACCTTTTGTGTGCAAATTTATTATTTGGTTTGACATCAAAGTAGTATTATTCAATATATTTCGTTTTCTCACTTTTCACTAAATTACCTGCCATTAAATTTCTGTATGTAGACAATATATATTCCGTTTTCTTATATAAGTTTGCCCTCTTGGTGTTGTTTGGTGTGAGGAGGGGTTCTACTTCTCCTTTGTACGTTTTTTTTCTTTCTTGATGAAATTACATGCTGCTCTCCTACGCGTTCAGGAAAAAAATATACATAGCTGTGTTGAGTTATTTCATACGATTAAGTTTTTTGCAATTTTGTTTGCAGGGACTGTTGCCTATTAGCTTTTCATTGCTTGCGGCTGTAGAAATGACATGTAAACTACCGGAGACTCAGATTTTGGTATGCTTAGCCTCCTATCTTGACGGCAACAATTTGCATAGAATGTAACATGACAATAGTGTAAAGCTGTAAATCTTTCTGTAATTCAGTGATTGAGCATCGGTAATCTTGATATACTGTCAGGGTCACTATTGCCATGTTGTGCTTGTTCTGTTATTTGGTCCTTTCGTAGCTGCAGAGTGCTGCTTTACATTACAATGATAGTGTGGATGTTTCATATAAATCAGTGATGCCTAGGATTTCAAGCACCACAGTCGAGGATATGCTTTTATGTAAACGTGGCTTCACTGAACATTGCCAAAACCATCTTTGTATTTTTCTGCTTTCGTTCTCGTTAATATCTTTTGCAGGACTATATCAGTCTTCTAGTCTTTTAGCTGGCTGGTAGCTTCTCAAACATAAATGGTCCCGTGCAAGATGACCAAGAATGGCATGATGAAGTGTTAGGGGCAAGTTGCAGCGGCTACCTTTTACATTCATCTTTTATTTGTAATCTGATTGTATTGTACAAGTATTATGATAATTATTCATGGTTTGGTTGTAACATTCTGACTTGCTGGTACGTTTGTGCATGTCATTATGACTGTCCGATGTTGAAATCATGCTGCTACTTTGTTATGTTAATTGTACCTGATTTCTCTTAAGCGCTGATGTTTTAACGAACTATTTTTTTATAACAGTACATTTCATTCATAACTATATATCCATTTTTTTTCATAACGAAATCCAGGAGCAGGGCCAAATCGCTGGCCAACTCTCAATATAAGGTTTGGTGCCTTGTAAACTAAACGAGCTGCCATACACTAAACCCACGGCCCGTCTGGCAAAAATGTGTTCAGAATCCCTGTAACAAAAAGAAGAGGACGTGAGAATTTTGCGTCAAGATTATTATTCATCTTCAATACTGATATATATCAAGTGTAGCGTTTGATTCCGAAATTAACCTTTTCATTTCCAAGCTCGCTGCCAGGCCCATACAAACTCACACTAGCTCATCCGACACAAAATAACTCACTCACCTAACGAGAAGCTCCTACGTGTTGAGCTACTTATCTTTCTTCTCTTACGCTTACCCGTGCGTTACTACGACGTCGAAAATTAACCTTACCGTTTCCAAGCTCACGGCTAGGTCAACACATTAAGCTTCAGACTCTCACTAGCGCATCCGACACAAAATAACTCCCCTGCACTGCCTAACAAGAAGCTCCTCTGTGTTGCCAAACATTTTCTCGCATTGCGGTACATATTATGGGTAATTCCTGTCCCATTGAAGGATGGAAAATATGCTGTTTCTGATTTAAAAATTATTCAGAAAACATAAAGCTAAGAGCAGCTCTTAGTTCCGGAAAAATGGCTAAGAGCCTAGGAGCAGGTAAAAGTTGAGGAATCGAAATTGCATCACTAAATAGCAACAGACTACAAGCAACAACATGAATAGTTTTATCCAGGAATGACCGAACAGAATGCCTAAAGTCTAAAAATCTTTGCAAATTCGAAAAAAAGAGACAAATCTCTGTTCTCTAGCTACCAGCAAGGCAGGCACTTTAGCCTGAACAACATAAACATGACAAAGTACACAGCAGCAAACTGATGCCCTAATTTACGGAAAAAAGATCTGGAACAGAACTTAGTAGCAGCCATTCAGTTGTAGGATCGACGAGGAAGTCAATACCCGAACCATCCCCCCTTGCATAGTGGTGACGCCTTCCTTTTGTTGCAACGCCGACAAACTATCTGTCAGTGAACACTAGCACTATGAGCACCACATGGCAAGGAGAGTATGAGGTGCGTTCTTGACTCCACACTGATGAAAATCTCCAACATTTTGCTGCCTCATCTGCAAAACCTCAAAGCAAAAAGGACTTAAGGCGGCATACAGAACGATTAAACCTGATGCCAAATTCAAACATCTTAATGTATATTTGTGCTCAATGTTTAGAAATCTTACTGCATGCATCTAAAATTTACCTTCGAAGTATAGGATGACTACTGCGGGTTGGCCTCGACGCAGATGGCGGCCTTGATGCGCTCCACGGTGCAGGCGATGAGGCTGTTCACTGTCGCAACAGATCCCAGCGAGAGCTTCGCGGTTGGAACGGAGTCCACCAGTATCTGGAACGCCACCGTCAGGAGGGCCCCTCCACCGGCAGCGTTCTCCCCATCTGCAGCTGCGCCCGGTGGTCCGTCAGGGAGGATGGCAAAGCCCGACGGCAACAGAGCCACATAGTCTGGGTCCCCGCCGTTGAGCACCACG
>LAPY01003499.1:13257-31733 GCA_000970635.1 Eragrostis tef | reverse complement strand
ACTTTATTTAATACTTCTAAATGGTAATATTCTCTCCTGGCTAAAATTTTAGCCATTTTAGCCAGGGAAAACGAACAGGCCCTATGTATAAATATGAAGGTCAAAGTTGGCTTCCAGATAGCTTTTTATGCCAAACATGGCATTTACCCCATCCTCAAAGCGATTTATTGCTGCAGCGAATGGTTTGACTTTGAACAAATAGTTATTTAGATCAATAAATGTATTTTTCAAGTAGAAAAAACAGTTGTTGTATGATACCTTTTTTATTCTTTTTTCTGACAAAAATGATACATTTTTTATTAAAATTAGGAAGACAATAAATGCCAACAAATATCACATTCCTTAATTTTTAGGTATCATTGCCATATATGGTACCCTCATCCGAATTTAGTTGTTGCATAACTCTGATATGTGCACTATTAAACTCGCTGCAAAATGGATAAGTGACTAAATTTGCTAGCTTTTCAGCATTAAAATTCAAAATTGTCCCTTCATTGCTTCCATAGACTGCACCTCACTTATTGGCCAATCGGTAATGATGAAGCATTAACAAAGCAAAATGTTCCTTTTGGTACAAACATACAAGTTCCCCCCATAGTGCCCAGCGATATAAATATTGCATTTATATACACAAGTGTGTGTTGTACGTGATACTTTAAGTTGCTGCTGTACTGTATCTAATGGGAAAAAACCCAGGCAATGACTATCTGAATCTTGACGTAATCAGATCACTAACCCTCCAATTTGGCGTAGCACATTTGTTTGGTTAGTACATGCAAAAACCCAATTGAGTAATGCAGATGTTTTGCAAAATTAGCTGTTCTCACTTGCATAAGAAATTGTGTATGCTTCTGTGTCGATCTGGAAAAGATTGTTTAGTTAAGTGAGATGCTTGCATTTAGTATCTCAAAAGAAAAAAAAAGGACAGAAAAGAAGACACAGAAGGGGACGATCAGTAACCGTGGATGTTGCAAGGCTCGAGAGGGGTACAATACAATTTTGGCTCGTCGGGAAAGCACAAGTCGTCTGATGAATCACTTTCGTACTGAACTGTTCTTTAGTATGAACTATGTAGATTCAGGTTCTTGCATGCCCTGCAACCTGGTAGAAAGCAAAATGAACTAAACGAATTAACAAGCCAGCACTGTGATAGAGTTTTCAGGTCAGATTCATGTGGATTATCGCACCACTTGCAAAAGAAAACTTCATCTCCATTTATTCACAGCAGTCCAGTGACAGTGAGTGAAAGCTAAGGTTTTTTTTTTAATGTGTGTGTGCGCGCGCGCGCGAAAGAGTGAAAGCTAAGTAACTGGGAAAAACACAGAAGAGAACAGTGTGATATTTGTTTTTTTCTTTTGGGGTGTCTGTGTGGGGGCGTGGCTTAACACCTTGTCTTCAAACAAGCTCAGCTGTTTCTACGGCATAAGTGCTCTCCTCTCCTGTTGCAGATACACCAGTATAATACCGTACGTAGCTAGTAGATGACAGCTTAATGCATACCCTACCAAACTGCACGCGCCAGACGATTCAGATTACTACATGTGATGTTTTGCTAACTGTATAGATATCATTTTGCTTGACCATGATAACTCACTTATTTTTATTGTTTTTGCAAGACCTTCCGCTTCATCAGGAAAATGCCTAATTCATCGGGTTGATACACATTCGGTGGCCTAATCTATAAGATATGCAATTTTGATGCGAGAAACATCTAGTCGATATTTGGCAATGTGGTTTCAGGGAGATCTTCACCAAAAAACTCTTATCACAAAAACAATGAACCATAAGAGGCACAAAATTAAATATGAAACCTATCAAGACTTCAGGACGCATACATAAAGTGACAATGGACCACAAGGCAACTTGCACCAAACGGACACTATTGAGGCATTATATCCTCTAGCTTTGCGAAAACCCCGCTGTCTCGCAATCATCATCACGATTCAAATGTCAAGACAGCCTGCACAATGTATTGTTTGGGGTTGATCTCTATCGCATCCATTGACAAAATTATGGTTGCCATAAAACATGTGAGGGAAGACATTCGTAAACATCATCCATCTGGGGGTACGGTGTCCTAAATCAAGAAGTTTGTACAACGTTGATTGATCTTATCAATCCATCTACTTCCTACATTTAGTGGATTTCTCAAGAAGGTAAATTGATGATGTCGCCATAGTATTATATGTTACAAATGAGTTCACTTATCCCTTTCCGTCATTAAATGGTTTCATTTCCAGAGTAGGACGAGGGTGAAGTTTACTCCTAGATCCTAACTTCAATTTAAGCCTCATCTGGATTTTTGTTGTCTGGTACACAAATGACATCAAGTGATGTAGAGGTCGGGACGATTTTCATTTGCTTGATGAAATAGAATTTCCCTTCATCTAAAAAAACACAAATGACATGATACTATATTTCTGTGGAATGATTTTCTCTATTTGGATTGAGAGAAGTTTGGAGCACAAGAAAGAAAAGGGAACAAAATATTTGCTTTGGCGTTTCTATCTTTTTTTTTTGCTAAGTTTTTTAAGAGGAATGGCGGAGATTTTTTATGCGTGTGCTTGAGTGTGAGAGATGTTTAGCCCTTGGTTGCAGACAAGTGCTCTGTTGAAAAAAAAGATGGGCTCTATTTTAATGCAGTCAGAAGATAAAAAGGTCCATATAGAAATGTAGACTTCATATTGGGCCTTAAGACCGTACTCTGGCCCATTTCCATACGTTTCATAACTCCGGCCCTTTTTGATGGATGCCCCGACCGTCTTGGGCCACCGACCAGATCCACGTGATCGTGAACGTCTCGACGCGTGACAAAACAAATAAAAAACCACGTGTCTCCGGGGTCCAAACTGCAAAACCGCCTTCCCTCCCGGCGAGCGAGCGAGATATTTGTGCCGCGCCGCAAAAGCGCATATACCTCTCGCCCCCCCCCCCCCCCCAGCCATGTCCCGCGCGCCTCTTCCGCTCCCTCCCCCGCCTGAGCATCTCTAGGGTTAGGGTTCCGGCGAGGAGGCCTCCTCTCCTCTCCCGCGGCGGAGATGGGCGTCCCGGCGTTCTACCGGTGGCTGGCGGAGAAGTACCCGATGGTGGTGGTGGACGTGGTGGAGGAGGAGCCCGTGGAGGTCGAGGGCGTCAAGGTGCCCGTCGACACCTCCAAGCCCAACCCCAACGGTCTCGAGTTCGACAACCTCTACCTCGACATGAACGGCATCATTCACCCCTGCTTCCACCCCGAGGACAGGGTACGTGCAGCCGCCGCCTGATTTCGTACTCTGTGTCTATCTCTCTTTCCGCGGCTGCAAAATTGACCCATTGAGCAGTGTTTGGATGTCAGGAGGAAGCTACTGTCTAGTTATTCATATTGATTCTGTAGTTTCGATTGCCAAATCTAGTATTTTAGCTGCCTGTCGAGCTGCCCAGTGAATAGATTTATTTTGGGCAAGTGGTTGTGGCCTGTGAATGTGCCTTTTTCGTATAATAAAGATTAGTAAGTGCTTAAGAGATCCTTAGTGTACCACACCATTAAGCATCTATATGAGATCTCAAGTTTCCATTGCAAGTATCTCTTTTGATAGTTGCTCATACCGATTACATATAGCTAGAAACATTAGATTACACTGTTCCTTGTGCCTCTGCACTCTACATACCCTTTTTTTCTAGAACGCGCATTACGCATATTTCATTAAGAGAGAATAAGAAACAAGCGACCCTCACCCCGGGGCTTAGGGGAAGCCCCGGGCGCGAAGGTTCAAAGGTTTAACTTACATAAAAATAAAAGGCGACCTTTGCGACCTAAAACTAAACTAGTTGGATACATTTAAATAACTAAGAAAGTGCGACATGCAGCGGAAACCCGCTCTACACCACAATGTGGCCTCTGCGAAAATACGGCTAACTAAAACGGGAGGGTGATCCGTGCGACGGTCGAAAGCCAGCGCATTCCGACTCTACATACCCTTGGGACGTTGGGCCAGCTTAGCTAGCATACACATGTGCTTTTGTTCTCACTTGTATACATTTATCTTTCTTCTTTTATTGGAACACTTAAAAGCTGACTTGTTGCTCTATTTCTTTTCGATTATTGTTTTGACCGTGCCTTTTCTGCTACAGCCATCCCCAACGACATTTGCCGAGGTTTTCCAGTGCATGTTTGATTACATTGATAGGCTCTTTATCATGGTTCGCCCTCGGAAGCTTATGTACATGGCCATTGGTATGTTATAATGGATCTATAATGACAATTACTCAGTTCAGTCATGCAGCTATTCTAATATCCCTGGTGGGGGGTTCATATGGTTGCACTTGTAGCTGTTAGGAACCCTGAGGAAAGTTAGGTTTTTATCTGGTAGAAAACCTTGTCATAATGCAAACTACCTTAATGCTATTGCTGAAATTGTTCTGATGTATGTTCTAATTATGCAATGGGTTTACAGATGGTGTCGCTCCACGTGCTAAGATGAACCAACAGCGTTCTAGAAGATTCAGAGCTGCTAAAGATGCATCTGATGCGGTCAGTATTCTGAGTGGAATTATCTTCCTACATTCACTCTATGATCATACAGTCATGTCAATGATCTGTTTTGATGCTATCAACCATTTATAGTTGCACTCACTGCCCGGTATTCTTCTATCTCCAGGCTGCAGAAGAAGAGCGGCTGCGTGAAGAGTTTGAGAGGGAAGGCAGAAAACTTCCTGCAAAACAGCAATCTCAAACTTGTGATTCTAATGTTATTACTCCTGGGACAGAGTTTATGGCTGTTCTTTCAGTTGCTTTGCAGTACTACATCCATCTCAGACTGAATTATGATCCTGGATGGAAACAAATTAAAGTATGTATGACTTGGTTGCCAATTTGACCTTTTATTTTGATGTCTATTTTGTTGGTTTGTTCCATCTCATTTTGTTCTGGTTGAAAAAAACTACTCATTGGACGAAAGACTGGAAGAAGTTCATTTTACTATCCTCAAGTATTCATGTAGTTCACTTAACCCCCTAAACTAAGTTTTAGTCCAATTTACTACCCCGAACTATCTAGATTGGATCAATTTACCCCCTCGTGAATTTTTGTAGGATGGTAGATGACATCATCCTCTATGCTAGAAAAATTGTTCAGATTGTTTTTAAAATATTACCTTGTATTATTCTATCTTATATGTCGAATTTGTATTACACACTTTACACATACATTTTTTTTAAAAAAATTCTTTAAACATTTTTCTAACATATGTTTTAAACTATAATTTGACGAAATTTCACACTCAAACATGATCTGTACCTAGAGATATAAAAAAGAAAAATTTCATGAGGGAGTAAATTGAACCAATCTAAATAGTTAGAGGGAGTAAAATAGACCAAAAATTAGTTTAGGGGGTTAAGTGAACTACATGGATACTTGAGGGTAGTAAAATGGACTTCTTCCCAAAAGACTTAACTGTGAAAAAAGTTTATGTTCTGACATTTTCTTTTGAAGGTTATTCTATCTGATGCGAATGTTCCTGGTGAGGGGGAACATAAAATCATGTCTTATATTCGTGGCCAAAGGAATCTTTCCGGATTTAACCCAAATACACGCCATTGCTTGTATGGCCTGGTATGTTACATGAACCATATTTTTTATATATTTTTTTATTCAATTTCATTTCTTTTGTTGGCTGCTAATGCATATCCTTATATGCTTACAAATGCAGGATGCAGATCTGATAATGCTAGCTTTAGCAACACATGAAGTGCACTTCTCTATACTGAGAGAGGTAAGGGCTTGTCTCAAAAAATTGAAATTTCTTTCTACTTTTCACATGTTGATACCTCAGGCTAGGGAAAAAATAATTGTTCTCTTATGTTTTCCTGCAATTGATGTTGCTTAAAAGTTTTCCGTTAGGAGGAATTCATAAGCTGCACCTTTAGTGGGTGTCATTTTCTTTTAAGATCTACATTGAAAGATTATTTACATTAACTTTGTGTGGGCAGGTAGTTTATACACCTGGACAGCAGGACAAGTGTTTCTTGTGTGGTCAGGTAGGTCATCTTGCCGCCAACTGTGAAGGAAAGGCAAAAAGAAAAGCTGGTGAATATGATGAGAAAGGTGAAGCTATTGTTCCAAAGAAACCATACCAGGTACAGATGCTATATTGCTACTTGTTTTATCACAAGTGATTCACTTGGGTCTTATTTTTGTTTTGTTAATCCTTTTGATCCTGTGCCTTGCAGTTCTTGAATATCTGGACCCTTCGGGAGTACTTAGAATACGAGTTTAAAATGCCAAATCCTCCTTTCGAGATTGATGTTGAACGTATTATTGATGACTTCATCTTCATGTGTTTTTTTGTCGGCAATGATTTTCTTCCACATATGCCGACACTTGAGATTCGTGAGGTTAGTTTCTGGTTTGTTGTGCTTGTATGCATGTCCATTTTTTTTCCCTAGTAGCTATGAAATTATCACTGTTGGCACTAGTTCGGGGTGATCAAACTTTTTTCTGGTAGCTATGACATTATTACTTTTAGTACTTGTTGGGGAGGATCTATCGTTTTTTCATGCAAACTGGTTTGTCTACATTTTATCCACCTTCGGTTGCCTACAGGGAGCCATCAATCTGCTGATGGCTGTGTACAAGAAAGAATTTCCTGCAATGGGTGGCTATTTAACCGATTCTTGCACGGTAATGAATCTCAATTCTTCCAGGATCGGCCCACTGTTTTTTTTTTCTTTTCAGTAACTACTGTAGTTCAGCTGATAAGCATATTCTCAGCAATAACTTCTTTTATTTCTTTGTTACTGTAGCCTGATCTTAATAGAGTGGAACACTTTATTCAAGCTGTTGGCTCCTATGAGGACAAAATATTTCAGAAAAGAGCTCGCTTGCATCAGGTGCACAAGGATGACCAATTTAATTTTTTTCCAGCCTTTAAATTTGAAGTATAGCTGCATAATTTTGTAGAAACTTTAGAATTTTATTGCCGTGATCTTATGTTGAGAGTGCCAGATATTCTCATAAGATAAAAAAAGAAGAAGAAAAGAAACTAACATGTACCACTTGTAATGGGTTTAAATCCTTATCGTTGGTGTAAGGTCATGTTCAAGTTTCCAGTCTCCCCGCCCGTTCTAGAAACCAGAGATTCATAGTTCCTTTTGTATTTGTTTCATATAGTTTCCCAAATTTATATTTTGCTGCCTACAATGTGATTGTTATGGATACAATGCAGTGTTATATGTAAAATATCTGTATGTTCGAGGCTGTGCATCACTTACCCCTTGATTATAACCTATTATCCCTGGAGTTTTTAGCGTCTAGTGTAGCACATTCGTTAGGTTAGGCCTCAATTGTTTAAAGCCTCTTTTCTACAAAAAACAATTTGCAAGGTTATTTGATATGTGTACTAGTCATTCGTCAAAAGTTATTTATAAAAGGGTGGTCTTTTTTTTTCTAACGGTTTACACCAATGTTATTTATCCTCAGCGTCAAGCTGAAAGAATAAAACGAGATAAGGCCCAGGCAAAGCGTGGTGATGATCTCAACCCTCATGTCAAGGATGATCTTATTGTGCCAGTTGCCAATTTCCGAGGGTCTCGCCTTGCATCTGGGGCAGTACCCTCACCATATGAGAATGGGTCTCATAGAAAAGAAAACAGCCAAGCTCAGAAAGCTGTACGAGTGTCATCGTCAGAATCTAGCATTGCTGCTGCCATTGTTGAAGCTGAAAATGATCTTGAAGCACAGGTTAATTTATGTTGTCTGGCTTGAGAAGCTTTTGTAAGAAGTTCTCTTTCCTTATGCTTTATATCTGATTATCTTGCTATAAACTTTCAGGAGCGTGAAAACAAAGAAGATTTGAAGTCAATGCTTAAAAATGTTCTTCGTGAAAAATCTGATTGTTTTAATTCCGAAAATCCGGAGGAGGACAAGGTATTTCTAATTTACTCTTTATGCACAAAATAAATTGTACTACATTGAATCTTGATTCGACTGAAACATTATCTGAGCTCTTGTTTAGTTTCTTGCAAGATATCACTAAATTTACAAACTGTTAAATCTTTTAGTCTAATAGGTTACTACATTTCTATATTTGGAGTTCAATATTATAAGTGAAATAGTCAGAACTAGCATCCTTTTGCTTTTGACATGTCGAAATATGACCTGGAATGTTCCTCTAGAGTCTTAAGGCCCCAAGCAGGACACAATTTCTGCTTGCTGTAGTTTGACCTTTAGTGTCGGTGCATTCAAAGGCTTAAAATAACAAAAAAAAATCATTATTTCAGGTAAAGCTTGGGGAACCAGGATGGAGAGAGAGGTATTATGAAGAGAAATTTGGTGCAAAAACACCCGAGCAGATCGAAGAAATACGTAGAGATGTTGTAAGTAATAAAGTAAATAATTATATTGAAAGCAATATCACCGTTACTCCATTTGTGCCAACTTGAGAGAAGATTTCTCCTATTTATATATTATCTTGATGTCCCTTATCGTTCTTTAGGCTCTCAAATACACTGAAGGTTTGTGTTGGGTAATGCACTACTACTATGAAGGGGTCTGCTCATGGCAATGGTAATTTAGCACGATCAATTTTAAGGTTATTTGCAGCACATTAGTAGGTTCTGCTGAGTCATTCTAAATTCACCTTACTACATACAGGTTTTACCCTTATCACTACGCTCCTTTTGCTTCGGATTTAAGGAGTTTGAGTGAGCTCAATATAACTTTTGAACTCGGGTCACCATTCAAACCATTTGATCAGCTTATGGGAGTTTTCCCTGCTGCGAGGTGAATATGATATATTTGCAGTACTTTTAATCTTAGTCCTTAATCATGCGGTTCCTATTTAACTTGTTGCTACATTTAATTTTCAGTGCTCATGCGCTTCCACTACAGTATCGTCAATTGATGACCGATCCAAGTTCACCAATAATTGATTTTTATCCAACTGGTATGCTTGTTTTTCCAACATAAGAGCTATAGAATCAGATCTTCTGTTGGGCTAATATCTTATCCTTGTTTCCTTTTCCCCATCTACCATGCAGATTTTGAAGTAGACATGAATGGAAAGAGATTTTCGTGGCAGGTAAATTGTTCTTTTGAGATCTTCATGTTTCTGTTTATTCAACTTTTTTGACAGATACTTTTTGCTACCATGTATGCCATTTTTAACATCAATGCATCCCTCACAGGGAATAGCGAAACTACCCTTTATTGAAGAAGACCGATTGTTGGCTGAGATTAAAAAAGTCGAGCATACTTTGACGGTACAAACATGGAACAATTTGCTGTGCATCTGTGCTTTTTTCTGTAATAGAAAATCTTTGTCTATGATCTGCATCTCTTACCCCCTTTATTGTGTAGCCTGAAGAAGCAAGGAGAAACAGTACCATGTGCAATATGCTTTTTGTTAATGGCTCCCATCCACTTTCGCCTTATATATATTCTCTCAACAGCCAATTTGGCCATCTGCCCGACAAAGAGCGCAATGATATTAAAGAAAAGATTGATTCATCTTCTAGGTTAGCTTAGCTTATTTTCATTATTTTAAAGCATTGCTGTTATTTTACTACTGAGTGCTGAGATCCTGGTTGTACTAATCATGAGGAAGCATGAGTGAACTATTTCTGTCTGAATGAATTGGACTATTATATGAGCTTGCCTAAAGTTCACAGTGGATTTCTCTAACATTGCTTTTATTGCTTGTTTGATTTAGTGGTGGGATGAATGGCTATGTTGCACTTTGTGGTGGTGATCCATGCCCTCCTGTCTTCAGGTCTCCTGTGGATGGGCTGGAGGATATTATGGACAATCAAGTGATGTGAGTGACTCTTTTGGCAAAATATGGTTAGTTCAATTTAGCGGTGACCGAACTAATGACTTTGATGTTTCTCTTAACTAGATGTTCAATCTACAAGCTTCCAGATCCTCATAAGCACATTGCCCGTCCACCTGCTGGTGTTATCATACCCAAGAAGGTATATAAATGGTAGGGAAAATTACACTTGAGATGTTTTTCCAGTGTTAACCCTGTTTAATCTACTCTGCAGATTGTTGAAGCTGGTGATTTGAAACCACCACCAGTGCTATGGCATGAAGACAGCGGCAGGAGGGCTTATGATAACAACAACAGGAGGCCTTATGATAACAACAACAGGAGGCCTTATGACAACGACAACAGGAGGCCTCATTATAACGACAACAGGTACGATACAACCTTTCCCTTCAAAATTTCTTGCAGGCACATCGACATAGGGAGTCCTAACCTTCTTGTATGGTTCAGGCAAAACCCGGCAGGAGCATTATCTGGGCGACATCTTGGAGAAGCTGCTCATCGCCTGGTTACAAACAGCTTGAATGTTCGGGGTGGCAGTGGGCAATATAATGCCCCATCTATGCCATATCAAACAATAATGAATGGTACAAACCATCCAAATGGAAGGCACCATACGGGTGTGCCACCAAGGATGGAGCAGCCAGCTGGACGTCCTGGCTGGCATGTTCCTGGTGATAATGTGTCCAATGGTAAATTTCCAGGGTATGCATCGTCATCAAGTCATTATCAGCAGGAAAGGTCAGGGTATTCTCAGTATGGACAGGATAACCGTGGAAGGCAACAATCTCACTCACATTCAAGAGAGAGCCACCATGATTCAAGAGGAAGGGTTCCACCTCCATCTGCATACCATCAAAACCGTGGCAATCCCAATTCATCACATCCTGCTGCTCCACCACCAGGTACGGAGCAGTTTTGGCAACCCCCACCGACATACTCTGGGGGTTATAGTGGGGGATACCGGCCTGCACCTTATGGAGCGCAACAGTGGCAGCAGCGTCCTTATGGAGGTGGAACTCCTCCTACAAGACCTGACTCACAGCAATCACAGAACCGGTATAGCAACTTAGATAGAAGCTCTAACAAGAGGGGTCGATACTAGGCCCTGTCACCCTTGGGGCCTCTTTAGGTAGAGGTGAGCCTTCGGAAGCTGACGGTCCTCGTTCAAAAACTTGTTTCTGTTGTAGACCTGTTCATGTTGTCGGTAGAACGTCTCAAGTACAATTGAGGACCTCATGTTAGTCATAGGAAATGTTTTCAAGTGACAATCGAGCTTCAAGGTGATCCCATTAGGGTTTTCGAAGAGCAATGTTGTATACTCACACATCAGCAACTGGGGGCTGGTGGCCATTTTTGCATTAGTGCTTCTCATGTCATCAGAACATGATCTCCAATAGGCCATCGCCTTGGGGTTGGGAAAAATGTTTAGCAAGTTTTGTTTTTGATGAAAATGTATGTAATATTTAGTTTATACAATTTTGATGTTGGGGTTTTCAGTCATGTATTTGATTCTTAGATGACAGTAATGGAAGTGTGATTTTCTTTTTTATTATACTTAACTCCTAATCTTTGATGGGGGATTCTGTAAATTTATGTGGTATTGTACCGGTACTTAAACTTTTACATGTTTGATGGCTACAAAATGCGATGTATTAGAGAATTATCGGTTCCGTACTGGTATTAATTGGGTACTTAGAGCACTTGAATTATATGCTGAGCTATATGAGTATTTGCGATTCCTTTTGTGATATCATTTAGCTGTCCTAAACATAATCTCCCTTAATCAATTTCAGTATTTGGATGTCTGACTATTGCGGCTTTATTCTTTTGAGGATACGATTGTGTCATATCAACAGTAATTGGATTTTATTATAGTCTTATAATTTGCACCCCTTCAATTGCATTTACATTCTTGCCCTTGTAATATTCTTGAGCTGTCTAGTACTGTCACATACTGTATCCGATAGGTATTGGGAATTTGCCTTGAACTGGAACGGATAAAGTCCCTCAATCAATTGGTAATAATTAGCTTATACAGGTCTATTTGTCTATATCTCAACCGAATATGAAACAATAGCGTCAGTCTTTCAGAACCCTTTGTTACAGTCTAATTTACCTTTACCATTTTTTCCTTTCAGCTAAACTTAAAACCAATCATAGATCAAATCAATATCTACTCACTCGGGACTGAATGTTTGATATTAGGACAGCAGGTGCAGTGCAAAATTGAACTGCATTTGGTGTCGTAATGTCAAACATTTCAGCATGGAGTACGTATATGAATGGATGACCGATGAATAGGGCATAAGGATGTCCTATACAATGTGGTTTCAGGTTGCCTTGTCACTTGAAACCATATTATTGGTTGAAGATGAAAATGAGGATTTAGATCTTGATCTTGATGACCTTGATGATCTTGCGGACGCCCTCGGTGAATCATTGCCTGCATTCTTCCTTCTTGACTTCCTGGGTGGCTTTGGTATATCTGGACATGGGTTTGCTTCTTGATTTGCATTCTCTGGAAATATACCGAAAGGGGATATATCTCGGGGCTCATCAAAATCTGTCAAAGAAACAAGTGTGATAAAACATTAGTAATAGAATATCCGAAATTTCAAATACATTTTTGCAGAATTTTTTTATCCATTTATACATCTCATTCAGTCCTTTGACATTTGAATAAATTCATATGCATTAGGAATAGGAATCATGTGGATATCTTCTTAAACATGTGGTTGCAGTTTGGATTATTGTTGCGGCATTATAGGAAAAAGAACAAGAACAAAGACAGTATAAAGTATCTCATAATTTTGGTCGTCCATGAGCACCATTACTCCTTAGGTTAGTATCTCATAATTCTGGTCCATGATGCACCAACTACTCCACTTGTTCTTAATCTATTAATGATTTCGCATCAGTTAGAACAGCTGAATCTATTTGTTTACATAGGGGACCTTCGACCTTCTGACATAATACACCTTTGTGGATAACATGTTAGCAAGTGTTTGTCCAGATGGAGCTCAGCAGGCTTGTTCTGTAGAGCATGTTTTAGTCAACATGCAAATTGAGTTGTTTATAATCAAATATGCAAATTTCAGTTCTTGACTATAACTTTTTTACTCATAAAGTGAGAAAATATCAGACACATATATCTAAAAAAAGAAACAGCAATGTTCTATATGGATTATAATTATTTAGTCATCAGCTCATCATAGGTTGCATCCCAGCTCCACCAATAAAACAAGATGTTGTTGGCGGTTGTAGAGCATCAATTGTTTAATAGCATGATTCGCTGATGGATTCATCAATCAGCACAGGTTTACTAACTAAATATGGCAACATGAGAGCACATTCCTAGGATAAACAGCTGCAACTTTCCTTCCTCAGGTACATATCACCACTGAAATAAAACAAAGGGCAGAATATTCTTCCACTATGGAATGCAGAAATAATTGGAAACATGCGCACCATGCCCCCCACCACTGCAAGAACAAATGAACAATAGTTCTGAAAGTCACCTTGAGATGCCCATGAGGATCCTGCCGACGGCCCGATGTTGCTCTGCGCCGTGAAGTCCGGTGACCCATTCATGTCATTCATCTGCAAAGAAATTTGGATCAGCTTCCAAACAAGGCATGGCTTAATGGACAGGCGGGCAATGGTCAGATCAAGAGTAGACGCATTTTTCAGAGTTCTGAGTTATGAAATGTACCCAGCTTGGAGAAGCTACACTCCCCGTTGGGCTATCCCAACCGATGTGCGCGACATGCTTCACGTCAGTCGGAAAACCGATCTCCATCTGATGCTCCTTGACCACTGCAACAATGGTGGACACATGAGCAAGAAAGAACAAGCTCTGGGCAAACGAAAAGAGCTTGAGCTTTCTCGGAATTGTCGAAATTCGTCCGTGTTTTCGTTTATGAAATGCATCGTTGGTTACATACCAAAGATCTGAGAGATGACCTTGAGGCCCTTGAAGACCCCTTTCATCTTGTACGCCATCGCTAGATGCGTGCACAACAGAAAGTCCTATGGAAACACAAACACAGGAAGGCAGAATCTGCACAAATGAGGTATGGTTTCATAACTGCAGACACTACTGAAAAAGGGATCTCCAAGAGAAAATAGGATTGCTGAAAGAAGACGCATCAACTCAAGATTTGCTGCTAGATGGTTGGAACCAAAGAAAAGGAAGAGGTATGTGTGCATAGTGCATACCTCAAGAGTCAAGACAGAAGCCTATGGTGTTGAGACCCTCCTTAGATGTATTAATGGAATGCCTTCGAGTATACAAAGGCGGCATCACCTTCCATCTTTTGGTCTAGTATGGCATCAACGAGCAGCCGGAAGACTATTCTGTTGGGACTTATAATGTGGCAGCAAGAATGGAACAAAGAAAAAAGAAGAATGGGTTGGTATGATTGTACCCATCATGTACAATTAAAATAATGACAAGTTAACTTCCCTTAGATGCCAGTTTTCACATACTAGAAAAGTAGTGCGAATAACTGTCACAATAGATTCTTTTAGCTATGTGCACTAACCATGGTGTATAGGTTTATGATCATGGCACATATGTTTTGCAGAAATTGAAGTCTGGAAAATTTAATAATATGTTTAAAATGGTGACATGGTAACATAGTGCTGCCGCTCTGTTTTCCACGGAAAAATGAATAAATTTGTTTGAATGGTAGAAAGCAAATAAATAAAATGCATGTAAAACTACAGCACATCAATTGTGCAAGTGCATTGTTCCAGATTTTATTACTAATTTATTTTCCTCCTATGTATGTGCTGCTGCCTCACAGGCACAGCTAAGAACATTTAACGGAGCGGAATATATCAAGCAGGAGGTGCAGCCACGTTGAGGAAGAGGCCTGTGAATCAGTCAGGAACCGCGTCTTCCGAAGCTAAAAAGATTAGGCCGCGACTGGATTGGCGTGCACACCCTAGCTGCTACTCTACCGACATTAAACTATACTATTTGATGCCGATACCACAAGTTTCTGGCGTTCCATGTGCTTGTGTTGAACTCGCGATCAGCTGAACCAGCTTGGAGGGAATTTGTAGATCGTTGCAAGATGTGACTCGGTGTTCCAGTCCATTTTCAAAGCAAATGTACGCGCACGTCACTAAGCCCAAACAACATCCATTTCCTTTTTTTACATTAGTTTGTTAAATAAGATCGTAAACAACATCCATTTTCCTTGAAGTGCCACGAGGAATCCTTAAGAAGCTAGATTACTATAGATCTAGATTTTTTTGGCAGGGCGACGGACACAAAAAGAAATATAGATTAACAAAATGAGAAATTTTATGCACACCAAAAGACTAAGGAGGGTTAGGGATTCGAAACCTAGACCTACAAAATAGGTGTTTTTTAAGTAAATGGTTGTTTAGGTTAATAAATGAGGATGGGATTTGGCAAAATCTTCTCAGAAACAAATACTTGAGATATAAAACTATTACACCAGTTGAATATATGTCTGGAGATTCCTATTTTTGGTCTTGCCTTATGAAAGTTAAAGAGCAATTCTTGAGAATGGGGCATTTCAATCTTGGTGATGGTGCTCAGATCCGTTTCTGGGAAGATAGATGGTTTGAGAATTCTTCTTTCAAAGACCGTTTTCCAAGTCTTTATAATATAGTTAGAAAGAGGAGTGCAACGATTGCGTCGGTCATGAGTTTTGATCTTTTAAATGTATCTTTTAAAAGATCTTTAGTTGGCAATAATTTGAGAGCATGGCAAGAACTTGTAGCTCTTGTGGTCAACGTCCATTTATCTGATAAAAAGATACTTTTACTTGGTCATTACATCAAAATAAATGACATGACCTTTAACAATGCGCAAGCTGTTACTTCTATTGAGGTTGTATTCAGAGGGACACATTGGATTCGCTTCTGGACACTTTTGCAAAAGGAGAAGGAGAGGCCCCAAATACAATGGGGGTGCCATGTGCTTGAGACAACTGTTATGGAAGTTTTTGCCAGTCATGGCTGGCGTTTTAGTAATAGAATTCAGCTTTAGTTGTCAAATAAAGAAACTATCGCGTGTTACAATTTTGAGTGTTATTATGGTTCCAAAGCTAGACCTATGGTTTGTAATAATTAACAGCTACATGCATTGGTCGATGTAGAGGCTGGAATATTAAAATATATTCTCTTTTCTAAAAAAAACTCGTGATTACCTCAGCTTACCTTTACCTGTCACTTGAACGGTTAAGTCAGTAAGATGTCGTCTGAACACTCATCTGGCTTTTAAAATGAGCTGAACTCGAGGAAGTTATGGTAACCTCGACGGCTCGTGCTCACTTTCTCCTGGCATAAACTCTACTCTATCCATCTCAATATATTTAAAAAACTCGACCTGTCGGGGTAAGACCACTTCCGACGGCATTTGCTTAAGGAGAAAAGCCTCTCACGCAGACCGAGAAAATTCCCGAACCCCCTCTCCGATCCTACACAGGGACTCAGCTGGCCGTTATGAGCTCCGACGCGAGGCTTTACCATATGCCTTGATCCGAGAAAGACGAAGGGATTTTTTTAGTGCACTGCAGCTCACGCTACAGTACACGTGCGCGGCACTGTAGCGAGCTACAGTACCGCGCGGGTGCCGCAGCTCGAGCTCGGGTCGACGGGAGCAGCGCTCCCGGAGCACTCGCTCTGATCGCTCGGGCTAACCAGCGTTGGCATCTCAATATATTTAACATCCTCGCTTTGGACACAGGAATTAAAGAATGAAGAAAATAGAAGCACATAAATCGAGGAAGAGAGATATAAATGGAGATGTATTGAAAAAAACATGTTTTGAAAAGCAAGAATGCCAAGGATTGTGGATAGATGATCATGAGCTATGCTTGACCTCCATCTAAGCTCAAACGGATTAGGTACTGATCTCTAAGTGAATTATTCGTTTTTCTTCATCAGTTTAGGCTTTTAGATGTAACTGGTCTATGCATGAATATAATAGTTTAACATGGTATCGAGCAAGAGATCTTTAGTGTTTTGATGACCGTATTTTCCTCCCTTACAATGCGCCTGGCCCACTCTGCTGCTTCCCCGGCACCGGCAGCCACCACATTAGCTCGAGTTGTTTCGGTATTTTCGGAAATATTGTTATGACAGTTTGGAACAATTTTTCAGCTTTGTTCCAGCTTGAGTTGGGAAGAGGAGGTTGGCTAGAGCTCGACGATGACGGACGGTGAAGCAGGGTGGCACGGCGAGGCGGAGGTGGTGTGTTTGTTGTCTGCGATCGCGTTCCCGTTGTGGGCCGCGCTCTTCCTCTGCTAGGCCTGCTTCTTTTTTTTTCTTTTTGGGAACTCTACTAGGCCTGCTGGGTAGAATGACCTGGAAAGTGCCCAGTTTACAACATAGACTCGGCCTAGTTTACAATCATAGCCCGCTTGGCCCAAAAGAGAAGGAAAACGCGGAAAGCGAGTTCGTAACCGCAACCGCAAGGAAAACGCGTGTTGCCGAGCTGCCGTGCTGGGCTCTTCTCCAATCTAGCCCACAGGTTACCACCACCGTTCCATCCTAGCCGAACACGTCAATATAGGCAGTCGATCTGAGCCGTCCATTGCGGACCCGTTCTACTTGCACTCAATTCACCATCTACCCTCCTTAAACTCTTATAATGGCCGGTAGCCAGCTACTCCTCCTTTCCAATGGTCTTCAAAATTTATCCTCTCGTCATTTTTATACCGATTTTGCCCTTCCTCTCCTCTTCTTCCTCCGGCCGGTGACCGCAGCCGTCATGGTCGCCGCCCGTGTCTACGCGCGCGAGCCCGTCGGCGGCGGCCTTCTGCAACTCGGCGACCTTGGCCCTGACGGTGGCGCCCTTCCTTTCCCCTTTCATGAGCTCCCTCACGACGCCGTTCTCCTCCCTCCCCTTCGTCGCCTTCTTCTCGGGCAAACGAATCGCCGCCATGGACGACGCCGGCGAAGAAGGCGGCACACATCACGTACGCCTAGGTCGAGCAGCACTTCAACTCGCTGGCGTCGAGCAACACTTCAACTCGCTGGAGGGCCTGTCCGCGCAGGAGCGTATCGACTGCATCGTCCCCCTCCTCCTCTCCCTCCTCCCTGCGCCCTTCGTCCCCGGAGCATATGCGGCTTGGGAAGAAGCATACCCGTTCTTCTTGCTTTATTTCTCTGTCAAATCACAAGAAAAGGGGAAGCAAGGAAATAAAAAGTAATGTCAATCGCCAAATCTGAGAGGAATCCAGATCAACTAGCTAGCTGCTAGTTAATTCCAACGATTGGATTACATACCGGCAAGTGCTGTCAGGTAGCGTGGAAAAAAAAAGACAAGCAAAATGAACAGAGCAATCTCCAAATCTGAGAAGAATCGTGAGTAGCAGAAAAGGCAATTCGAGCAGGTGAGCTGCACCGGACGAACAACGGATCGCCGTCAATTTCTCTCCCTCCATGGTGAGCTGCGCTGCACGCACACACGCAGCATCAGCACAAGCAAGCAGTTAAGCCGGCACATAGCGGCCCAAGCAAGACAAACACAAGCAAGCGAGTAGCAACTGCGCAGAGGCGGCAGGCTTGGGGGCGAGCTCGAGGGTCGAGAGCGGCTCGGGGTGTGCGGGCAAGGGCGCGGCGGCGACGGAGCAACGCAGCTAGCGGGCGGACACGGTGGCCGTCGGCGAGAGGAAGAAGAGATCG
>LAPY01003498.1:23238-41548 GCA_000970635.1 Eragrostis tef | reverse complement strand
CCCACGGCACGGGGGCCGCCGTTCCTCCTCCTCCTCTCTTCTCCACAATCCATGGCGGCGGTGAGTTGGCGACATTCGGCCGCGGTGACCCGATTTGAGGAGAGCCGGCGACGAGATCTGAGACCGAGCGGCACCGTGATGGCTTGTGTGGCTTGGGGTCGTCGCTGCCCTTTGCCTGCTCGATGGAGCCAGGGTCCCTGCCGCCCTTGGACTCGTCCATGGCGCCTGAGGCGCCGCCGTCACTTGCCGCC
Source organism: Eragrostis tef (assembly GCA_000970635.1). NCBI lineage: Eukaryota > Viridiplantae > Streptophyta > Magnoliopsida > Poales > Poaceae > Eragrostis > Eragrostis tef. The sequence goes on along the minus strand of LAPY01003498.1, from coordinate 41,297 downwards.
TCCATGCGGATGATGGCGTGGCGTTCGATGCAGATCCATAGGCGGCGGGGGATGTGGAGCTTGAGGTGGAGGCGGTGTGGGGTGTGGACGCGGCGCCGGATGCGGTGCCGGAGGCGAGCGGCGCCGGATGTCAAGGCGGCGCGAGATGCGGTGCCGGAGGCGGCGTGGTGCGAGCTGTGCGCCTGTGCGAGGGAGACGGATGCCAGAACGGGTGGGTTGCGGCCTCGTGGGGATGGGCTGCCGCTGGGTTGTTAGGAAAGATTCTCGAAATGGGACCCACAGTTGCTAGAACGAACTACATTAAGAAAAAGTGTCCGTAGAGCTAGAAAGCCCTATATTTAGAGACGAAAGAAGTACATTCGATTTCCTTCGTCCCATTTTGCGGCTCTTCGGAGCTTCAATGGTCAACAATCGAGCAGGCCACAATGGATACCACGGATGACATTTTCATGTATCGCGTCCAAGGCTCCAAGCTAAAACTTACCCCGTCGGTTCTTCAGTCCCTTGGTTGCCCGCCCTGTGCGCCCAGATGAGTCCTTTAGACGACGGAGGACAAACTGGTCGGTCGTTTGTTTTGCCACAAAGTGAGAATGTTATCATACTCTCTTCAGTTCTCTAATCACTAACATTAGAATAACATTTTAGGTTAAAATCAAACTAAAAAAATCCAAACATCATTAGTTAAACATTAATGATGTTTGCATTGTTTGGATTGCTTATGTAATTAGAGGATATATTCACTCCTCTTAATGAAATACATGCTCAGACATGGCCGGAAAAAAAAGTAATTAGAGAATATGATACTTTTAATATCAATAAAATTTTCATTTTAGGAAAAAAAGACAGAGTATGGTGACACCAGCGCATGCATCTTTTGACGATGCATGGCTTAACTCTAAACTGACTAGTACTTCTAACATATAGTACACAAAACAGATAGAGATGTGAGTATGTGAGCCATGCTGATTTCGAGTCTTACCTTGAGTATGTGAGCCAGTCTTCTGCTTACATTGCGGAACCTTGCATTAGTTTGCGCTCTATTTGGGCTTATTCCGTACGCATTGCACTGCTCCAGGTACTAGGTGCTACACTCTCGAGAGGCACTTGCTCGAGGTTGCATCGACAGATCAGAAAGTTCATAGGGACATCAACCATTAACCTTCATGACTACAAACTAAGGTTTGCGACAAGGCCACTTGGGACTCGATCTGAAAGAAAGATTTAACTTTTTTTTTGGAGCAAGAAAGAAAGAAAGATTAATACAAATAAAAAGAGAATCTTTACGGTGCACTCAAATCAATAAAAACCATTTATTTTCTTCAATCCAACGTTTTAGATGTACTTTATACCACTTCAAGCTCCTCCTGGTAGTATGGTGGTATTTGAAGGTAGTATAAAAAATACAAAGATAGTATGGGTAAAAAACAATTGTAACCTAATAGAATAATTATTAATTTTTATTTCCGATCGACGATCGATCTGTCTTCCCCTTCGCCGGCGACTCGTCCCGCTCCCGGCATCTCTCGTCAATTGCTCGACGGCACAGTAGAACCTTATAATAATCTCACATTCCGTCATTAAGCGGCCGTGTGATTTCAACAACGGGAGCACGAGGTGACTGGACAGATCTCAGTGAGATTGAAAACCAAGTTATACTTCACATCGTTCAAGGACTGTCGCGAGAATGAATAATCCTGCTAGCTGTAACTATGATCGAATGCAAATTTGCATGAACATAGGCACTGGTTGTTTAATTAGACAATAACTAGAGATCGGTAACAGCAAATCAGTGATACTGTTTATCAGTTTTGCTTCGTCAACAATTCCTACTGTTTATCCGATTCAGTGGTCGTCGCCCGTCGTTGAGTCATGGTCTCACGTCGTTGATCCACGAGTTATTGCTAGGCCGGCCGACGGGTCGATGTGGATCCGCGAGGGGTGGCGCGTGAGTTTGGCAGATGCCGGTGGTGTGGGATGGTCCACGGGCGGCCTAGCGGATTCGACGACTGCGCTGGTTCGGCTATGGACGGCCGCCGGCGAGTGACAATTCGATCAATTCATAACGATTCATCTAACAAAAGACCTGATAACCCTCGGTGACTTAGCTAATTACAAAACTAGGCTAAGCAATCAACGGTCAGATCTTTTCTATACCACTCTTTGCTTTCTAGTGGTATGATGCATTCTCAAAAAAAAATCGTACTACGACTAAATTAGACGATACCTAGAGGCCCAAAAGCACTCCACGTGACCGTGTCGATCAGCATTTGGCTGCGCAGATCAAAACAAGACCGTAATCCAAGAGCGGTGATCAACGAGACGGAGGTCTCGCTCCCAACACGTGGCGGGCCACGGTCGGCGGCAATGATGGTTACCGCACCCCACGTGCGGCGGTCGCGGCGACCGCACGTGACTCCGGTGGGAAGGAGCTCGCTGCTGCTCACGAAACGTGGGCCTGGATCGGGCCGTCGAGCAGAAAGCTTCGCACGTGGACGGCGGGGAGCACAGGGGACCTCGTCCCGGCCCGCGCGGGTTCACCGTACATGGACCGAAAAGCGGGGCGTGTTCGTGCGTGCGCGGCTGAACCTGACCGTCTCTTCTCCTGGTCGTTGTTGCGTTCATGTGCCATCACGAGATTCTGATTCAGATACATAGACTTGTTTGTTCCTTCCAGATCAACCATATTAATACTGAAGTATGTACGTTCATAGCCCCCAAAAAGCAAACAGTCAGAATTTCTCGTAAATCGAGTGTGAGCACACTTTTGTCATTCATTTCTGCCAGGTATATTGAGGTAAATAAAGTAGTTTCACTGCGCAAAAGCATCAATAATAACTCGTCACTACACATTGGGCATAAGAGGAGTGGGATGCACACATTGCACATTTCATAACGATGACAGTTTTGTGGTCATATCAGGTAGCTAGAAGAAACCTGGTTCATGAATTCAATGAAGGGTTTCCTTGCGTCGGAACTCTGAATCCTACATGCTCTCCATCATCATTTGTTTACAAACTAACATTTCTGGAATTTTCTAGACGTCAAAAACTGTAAACAACTAGCACATTATTGCTATGGCCCTGTGCTATCATGTGGAACTAGTAGAATACTCCTGCTTGACTAACAACCAAAAGATCTCCCGGTGTGCCCGCCCATTGCGTGTATCGTCCATACGTGACAGCACTGTACTTCCTTCCTTACAATTTAAAATCCGCTGCGGTCGAGCTAGATTTCATGGCCACCATGCACCGACACGCACGTACTTGTCACTTGAGTCGCTAGCTTCCCTCTGTATCAGTCCAATTCTCTTGTTGCTTGATCGAGTTGTTGATTCATTTTATTCCAGATTCTTTTGTAACAAGTTTTTTAATCAGATTCTTGGTGCATACTAGTACTCCGCAGTTGACAACTCCTGGAACAACGTCCTGTCCCTTTCGGTCGCTTTCTTCAATCAGCTTATTTAATATTAAATCTGAGGTCTCAGACAAATGGTTCCGATGGAGGACAGATGGAAGGAAGCACAGATGAATTGTTATCATCGCCGCTTGTTTTTGGTGTTTTTATATAGTATATACACCCCCGGCCTTTGCAATCACCAATACCTTATGTTCGTGCTATTTTCTTTAGTTTTAGGTCGGCGGCAAACGTAACTTGGTGATGCCTATGTTTTTGTCTGCACAACTTGGGTGCATATCAGATGCCTATGTTTTTTCCCCCACTTTTGCTATGGTTTTCTAGTCAACTGTCACAGATCTGTAACTGTAAATTCTGCTCATATCACGCCTTGAATGCCTCTAGGCGTTATTAGCTCTGGCACAACAAATTTTAAAATAAATCATACCGATCGAGAAAGTAGACCTAGGCTACATCATGTACATTTCGACTCGAATTTGGATGAAAAACATCGAAAAAAGTCTATGATCTGGCGTATAATAGATGTCTAGATCTTATTCAAATGCATACGAGGTATTATCACCGGGGATTAATTCGCATAATGGCACCATTATTGTGGTCCATTTTTGCAAGCGCAAAATCCCCTTCAAGCGAGAGCGCGACGCGAGTGGAGAAGTTGATAGGTGGGGACGTTTATCCTCTGCGCTTTTACTGTTGTCACAGTGACACAGGTTCAGTAATCTCGCGGCACGTGCTCCAAGCCTCCAACCAAACGCAAGGGCCGCCTGCTTGTCCTTGCACTTTTTCGCTGAGGTGGAGCGGATAATCCAGACACCTCAGCCGCCGTCCGCTGTCCGCATCACCACGTTAATCGTCGCCTCAACGTCCACGACAGAACAGTGCAACCACACTGCTTCGCTCTCTCATGTTCAGTGAACAGAGAAGGGAAGAATGGCTAGTCTGGTCCCCTGTTTTATCGTGTTGATCCTGACGCCTCCTAAGTCCTAATAATCAGCCAACCAGGGGCGTCCCTGTCGGAGGAGAAGGGAGCCCACAGAATTTCGCCGAACAACCCACAGAGTATCACAAACCTGCAACTACCTCCTCTTCCTTGCAACCATCGCATCAGCGGCATTGGAACTTGGAACACGATTCACAAGCAAGTGTGCGTATTCCTGTGGGTGGAGACAAGGAAATAATCAAATATACCTGTAAACATGGCGATTCTTGAGAACAGTAGCGACAGTGACACCACCGTCTCTGAAATCAGAACGAGACTGACGCAAGGATGGCTGAGCTCAAGGCTTCGATTTTCTTTTTTCTAGAAAAGAGTTTCAATATGAGTATACAATAATACAATTCAATAATTTTGTTATGTATTCATGTTGAAATGCACCTCGCTACAACGACGGCAATTCTGCGTCACCGATCGAAGCGTATATCGTTCTCAGTCTGATCTGGAAATTAAAAGCGGCGAGAGGCCACCGGAGGTTCCATGCTTCTTCCGACAGGTTGCCCCGGAGCACGTCGCCGTCGACCACCTCCGCCGTGCGACGCGTCGTTTTCTCGCGTGCGCTTTTGCATCTTTTCTCCGTCCCGCCTGGCTCCATATCAATCCATCTATCCATCGTCGCTTTTGCCACTCGCGGTCGAGCAAACACGGCGTCATTCGTGTGGCGCTGTCGACGCTCCATGCATGCAATCTGCAGGCATTGCTGTTGGCACCTTTGCAACGGGATCATCGGACAAAGAAAAGATATAAAAAAGAAACTTAGGACACGATCACGCGGGACGATGGACACTTTGATGATGATAGCGTCGCTTTGCATGCGTGTGTGCGCGTGTTCCGATCGCCAGTGTGGGAAGAAGAGTGTGATGATCAGGGATTCAATCCCCACGGATCCCAACCGGTTTTTCGCAAAAACCGGACTTTTCGGTCCGGTCCGGTAAGCAAACCGGTCCGGTTTTTTGGAAATATTTACACTGTGTTTTGGAAAAAACCGGTATACCGCCCGGTTTTTCCGGTTTTCTAGACCGGTTTTTCGGAATCGGAAAGTCTGGTTTTTCCGAAATTGCAATCCTTGGTGATGATCCTAGGCTTTTGCTCTCGTGCGGCACAGAAGCGCAGGCCAAGAGAGTGGAAGTGGAAGGTAATAATTCTGTGACTATTAAAGCAGTGGAAGGTAGACAGATTTTTTACAGGGGCCATCTCAAATATTGAAACAATAACTAGTTTCTCAATCTTGAAATTATAATTATAAATAAAAATTAATTGAATCCAAATTAAGAATTGCATTGTTCTTACAAAAATAATTCAAATTTTATTGACAAATTATCATGTTAGATTTGGTCTAGTTTTATTTATTGTTAGTACTAGCTATAAGAATATTGTGCATTGAAGAAAATATAGGTAATACTTTAATAAAAAAAATAGACAAGATGTCGAGACTGGCAAAACCTATGATAAGGTACGAACATGTGAAACTAAACGGGTCATTGGCCTACCTAGGTACCTTTCCATGGTTTACACATCCTACGTACACTTGTAAGCCACCTCATCACACATGGATTCCACCTTAACACCACCTTTTCTATGAGACATTGCAAATCTCTCAAGCTACATCATGGATCTTATCTTCAAACCATATTTTACAGGCGTGTACGCCTTACATAGATACGTTGACAAGAAAGAAAAAAGAAGTCGATGAAGACATTACAAACATATAACTGAACTCATTTTTGTGCAATAATTCGCAAAAGGTAAAAAGGCATGAAGCCATACAAATAAAAGGTGAAGCTAACGTTGTTGCCATTCGCAACAAACTAACACTAGTAACGTTGTACATTTGAACCAGAAATCGGTACCGTGAGAGGAAAGGAAAAAAACACTAGACACATCTTGCAACTTATCTCTTTATCCCTCGACTAGAAACTGGCATGCTTAGACACTTGACGTGGGGTATCGATTGCCCAAACGCCACCCGTCGGCGTTACGGTTCCTGTGTGCAGGCTGCCTGGTTTCCTTGGACTGCACTGAAGCCAATGCTAACGGCAGCGCCACTGCTTGCTCTGCCACGTTGTGACGATGAGAACACCGTGCAACGGCGTGCAAGGCAGTGCAAGAGTAGCATTGCCATCGAGCACGCAGGGATGCGATGTTTCGTTCTGCCGGTGTCACGAATTCGAGCTCTGGTTCCGTGTTGCGCCGAATAAAAAGTGGTCATGACCTTTACACGTATTTACACGTAGATTTAGATAAACGGATTTTGGCATGACTATAACGGTGACAAACTTAACCAGAGGTCTACGGGTGGCTTGTGCCTTTTCCACCCTTGATTCACGCAAAACTCCAAAACATCAAAACTGACGTGCTCAAAGCCAAACAAGAACGAAAACGGACCCATTTATTCAAGACGTTGCGGCACTGGTATTGGACTTATTTATAAAAATGGCAAAATTAGCATATTGGTCCGACTTCTAACAAAGAGAACTGAAAATAAATGTAGCCTTACAAAAGAGCCCTTACTCCTTAGCGTTTTTTAAATATTAACACACAACTAGGATAAACACTTTCCACCAAAAAAAAAACCAAGATAATAGCTTGCATGTACGTATGTGTGATGACATGCATCAATGGTTAAAGTTGTATTGCAATGGCATCGATAGTTGTTGTACCAATACTCTCAACATTACGAATGTAACGGTTTTGTACACCCCCCGGCCGCCATAAAAAAATCTTATTGGTTTTCTTTGGCTTGATAATCGTTGTTAAAGATAGAATTTGCTGGAAAACGTAATGGTGATTTTGCTCATGATCCAGGATAGATATATATTTTCTTTGTCTGTGGCATATAGTTGAAAATTATAGCAGCTTTCTATAACTATGGATTGAATCTTTTATATAAAAAGTGCAATAATAATTATGGTTCATGCATCACCCTACCTATCAAAATACAATTTGAACCATGTTCATATGCAACCAAATAATATATGGTTATATTAGCTATGTAGCCATGGAGGTACTTGCACTCTTCATTCATGAGGCATGTTGCTCTTTTCAAATTGACCTCAATGATTTTCACCATCCTGTATCGATGGACTCAATGATTTCAACATCCTGTGTCGATGTTTGAAATATAATTTATTAGCATAGCATAGCGATATTTACCTAAGAGAAGGGCATTCCAATGGCACACATATATAGCATGCTGGTGCATGCATCAATAGTAAAGGAAGAGAGAAAGCCAATGTGAACATTAAGAGGACATCTAAAGTTAATAAGGTCGATGTAGATTTAGGTGCCTTGAGGTAAGTGGAAATGAAAGGAGAAATGGACAATATTGTTGTTGAGAGTATGGAATGGAAGAGATGAAAGCTCTTGAGGAGGTTGACAAAGTTTGTATTATTAGTATTTTCAAATATCTCATATGTGGTTTCCCAAATTTCAGCCATGACACATAACGTAACATTGCCCACTGATATGTGGTGATGATATAGAAAGGGATAGTTAATGGAAAGAAATTAAAGTTAAGTCTACCGCTCCACATGCCACATTCTAGGATGGGCCTACAAACAACTCCAGCTCGAATATATCGGATCAAACCTCACTTAAAGCCTAACATGCATATGACTACAAACCTTAGCCCTAGAACAACATTGGAATCGTAGCTTCGAGCGATCTGATGGACTCAAAATGGATTACTAAGTCGAAGAGTTTGGAAGTGGGCCTATTCAAAAGACTACGCATTCTGGTTGGCATGGGCTTACATATAGGCCACGGACAACGCAAAACCTAGTAGAAGGCCTTTGAGATCGAGAACCATTTAAGCCTAACATATGTATGTTACGACAAAATTTGAGCCCCAAATTAACATGAGGCTACACCAACATTAGAATCGTAGATTTGAGCGATGGGATGGATCCAAATTGGATTACTAAGTCAGAGGGGTTGGAAGTGGGCTATATTCAAAACGCTACGTATTCTAGTTGTCATGGGCCTACATATGGGCAATGACCTACGAAAATCCTCCAAAACTTTTGAGGTCGAGAACCATTTAAAGCATAACATATATATGTATGTTACGACTAAATTCGAAGCCCAATTCGATCATCAACTAAGCTACGTAAAAACCCACCAAAGCACTGATCAGAATGGGAACATCCCATGCCATGGCCCCATGGTGGATAAGAATTCAAAGGGAAATAAAAGAAGAGTTAACATATGCAAGCCGCTTAACAAATCTGGCTTCATTCTTTTAGGAGACACATATGGACATATGGGTCAAATATAGTAGTGCGCTGCCTTTCTTCAACCTCTGAACAAAACTAGCACTCTACCTCTCTCGTCTCGCCCACCTCCAAAATTGTCTCTATATGACGTCCCCACTGTGCATGACCGCAACATGTCCCTTGTGATAAATAGTTAGTTATTTCAAGCTCCCCTGATTGCAATCCCACCCACCGCTATGGCGCCTCAATACACTGCCTCTCCATCTCCCGTTACCAGTTGGGCCACCTCCCTAAAGCCTTTTCTAAGATCAAAGCTCGTCGAAGAATAAGAAGCCAAAAACCCAACCCTCCTAAACATAAGTCCTATTCTTCATACAATAGCTTGGAATCTCAAATGATTTCAGGCTTCTATATATGATTTAGGAGGTGTGAATAAAAAATTAGACTACAAATCATACAACAAAGAAACTCGGGAGGAAATTAAAGAAACTAAACAAAAATAATAAAAGCTAAAAAAATCTAGTTACCATCATAAGTCAATGCTATAGTGGAAACTAATGACATTTGTGGTTATTTGAGATCATGATCCAAGAAATAGAGACATCAACATGACTAGCAACATTGAGATGATAACTTTTGAAGATCTTTGCACAAATGTCTACTACAGAACTTTCAAATGTTTAGAGGCCCAACTTAACATTTGATTTGGTGCCTCCATTAATAGAAGTTTCCATACAGCCGAACACAACAAAAGCTATAGTTATTAGTTGTATGGTAAATTCACTCATGAATTTTTAGTGAGATTTCATATGACTTGAAATCCCAACAACACTAGAATTCTATCTAATAACACATCCGGAAGAAATGTAGTAATTAAATCTAAGAGAGTCAAGAAGCACCTTGGAGATCATTGCATCGTGTTATAATTCATAACAAGCTTCTTGGAGATCAACAAGCACTTTGTGATTCTATACGTAGCAAGTTTGTGAGCCTACGATTGTTATAGCATACAAAGTAAAGGTTTTATGTAGAGTTCACTTAGTTAATATGCACATAAATAATCCTGTTCGGCTGGCTGCTTGGCAACCGTTTTACTGTAACGGTTGCTGAAGAAACAACTACGAACACTGTAGCGGCTATTGAAAAAATAACTAGAACATTATAGCTGTTGATTCGCAGTTGCTACAAAGCAGCCAGCTGAGAACGGGCTAAATAATGGTATGGGACGGACAACAAAAGGATATTGCTAATAGCAAGTGCCATGGGAGGCTGGACTAATGACTTATCAGGAACAACGGAAAACATACATGTTGCATTTTCTACCGGACATACATCTAGATTGGTTCCTCTAGATAATCATTTGTGAAAACAAAATTTTATAAGGCACCCGTTCACAACCCAGGTGTCATTACTACAAAATCGGGGGTCTCAATGGGAAAGAGGAGGAGGATACAGACTACAGAGACCCGTTACCTCGGCCAATACCCTCACGCATCCCTCATCCGCTTAACCTTGGTTATCTTGTTAACCCCACTTCTTAACCCCTCTCTAACCCATCTCTCTCCCCCTACTTGAGGAGCACCACCCCTGCACACGAACCCACAGACAGCACGGACGTCGAGAGTGATTGAACGAGCTCTGTGGGGGAGTGGGAGGCACTCAGTGGGGACCCGGGTGGCAGCGCCTTGGTGCCAGCGAGCTGGTGGTGCTGCGCCGGCCTCCGGGCTTGGAGGCGGTGGCTTCTCGGGGAAAGTCGTCGACGGCGGCGGCACACTGCCAGATCTGCTGCTCCGCCGGCGGCGGCTTCCACTTCCGAGGCTCGGCATTGGATCAGGTACGGTTATGTGATCCTTGTCCCTGGGCTTCTTGGGGTTCTTCGCTTGCGTTGTTATTCGTTTCACTGACTGTGCCGTCCGCAGTTATTTTTCTTCCGAATTTGGCTTTCGTTGTCTGAGTTAGGAGAGCAAAGGTGGCATTTTTAGAATAAAGAACCTGTGCTTTCTTGCCTAGAGAAGCAGCACAGCGCCGCAGTTCCATTTCTAGTAGCTTCTGGACCAGTAGCTTCGAATAGCTCTGGGCTCTCAGCGCTAGGCCGCTTGATTCCCCAGCCTGGTGAATTGCTGGCAATTGATTAATGTTTGTGTTTTTGCTTTCTGTATTCACTTCAGAATTAAGCATTCATTTCGTCATCAATTTGTATCACCAGCTGATGTATGCCGATCGAGCTGGGTAGCAGCATTTGTGCCTGTGCCGCTAATGGAGTAGTGTAGATTCAGTTCAAGAAGTGCAATATTCCTGTAGTAGAATGGCCACCTTTGACAATTGCTCCAGAATTGACTAACCTAGATGGAATGGGGTAGTAGCTGCCCCCAGGAGGAATTGGGATGTGCTTGATTTCTTGTTCTGGCCGTCGTGTGTGAAATTTAGTGCCATTGCTGGATCTCATCGACTGACCAAGGTTTGGGGACAGCAAACACAAATGCTATTGATGGAGGAGTCAATCGGGAACAGGTCGAATTCTAATGATAATACTGCAAAAGATGCACCTATGTTCAACGACATATGATAGCTTCAACATGTACCTTAAAGAAAGCTGCCTAGTAGTCAACAATTATTTGGAAAGTGGCAGTCCACTCCCTCTGCATGCCAACTTTCCATTAAAAAAATATGAATGCTCACTTTAGCCATGTGAAGTGTTGGGGTTTATTAGTTGCATGAGTAATGTGAGGAAATCTCGTAACCTTACGTTTCATACTTTATGCAGAACTAGAATGAATCAAGAGTGGTCATATGGGGAATCATTCTTGTCTTGTTTTGGTGCTTTATTAGCTGTCGGTTTCTGAATCATGATAACGGTGATAACCTCCTCTTATTATGTCTGTTATTGCAGGATCTTGTGATTAACAAGCGAGAGTGTTGGGTTTTGTAACGGCTCCCAACTGTACGGGGTTTATTGCTGCTGTCACCTTATTCATTGTCGGTTTCTGGCTAGTGTGCAAGATGTCCTCTATTGCCTGATGATAACTGCTGTGCCATCTCTCTTGCGCTCGTCTTCTGAATTTGACGAGCTCAGAAGAAAACAAGAGAGGAACAAGAAAGGCCTTATTGCAGCAGCTGCATCTAGTTCGCTGGCTACAATTCCTCTGTCGTTATCAGCCATGTCTTCCAACTCGGAGAGCCCAGTGCAGACCCAGATGGCAGTTTCAGCCTTGGACCGAGCTCTTAGCAGTGAGTATCCTACCAAAAGTAGAAGTGAATTCAGGCCTGGGGGATGGAAACGCCTCTTCGTTCAAACTGACACTGGCTGTGTCCTGGCTATTCAACTCGATCGTGGTGCCAATGCACACACGGTCAAAAGAAAGTTACAGGTGGCTCTCAATTTTCCCATTGAGGAGAGTTCTCTGACATGTGGTGATCGAGTCCTAAAAAATGATCTCAGCACCATCCGTAATGACTCTCCATTACTTCTGACCAAAACTCCCATGCACCGAAGTTCCTCCACACCGTGCATGTCCCATGCAGTCAAGGATACCCCACAGCAAAAGGATAGGGGTTGTCCAATTGAAGTGTTAGTATGTCCGAGCTGCTGCTCTCGAACAAGGCAGCTTGTGAAAGATGTTGCCAGGGCAATAAGAAATGGTGTGGATCCAGTACCTGCCAATGGTGGGCTTGGTGGTGCCTACTATTTCAGGAACATCAAAGGTGAGAATGTTGCCATTGTGAAGCCAAATGATGAGGAGCCATTTGCACCCAACAATCCAAAAGGTTTTGTAGGGAGAGCCCTTGGGGAACCAGGCCTCATGAGATCAGTTCGAGTAGGTGAGACTGGTTTTAGAGAGGTTGCTGCCTATCTTCTGGATTATGATAACTCTGCCAATGTCCCTCCAACGGTTCTTGTTAAGATTTCTCATCCTGTATTTCATGTGAATGATGGGGTCAACTGTGCTAACAGCAATGCTGACGAGGGCGGTACACAAGCTGTTAGGAAGATTGCTTCGTTCCAGCAGTATATTCCTCATGATTTTGATGCCAGTGACTATGGCACTTCAAGCTTTCCTGTCTCTGCTGTTCATAGGATTGGTATTCTTGACATCAGGATCTTTAATACTGATAGACATGCTGGAAATCTTCTGGTTAGGAAGCAGACTGGAGCAGGGCAATTTGGTAATCAGACTGACCTTATTCCTATTGATCATGGTCTCTGCCTCCCGGAGTGCTTGGAGGACCCTTATTTTGAATGGATCCACTGGCCACAGGCATCAATTCCATTCTCCGAGGACGAGCTTGAGTACATAGCAAAGCTTGATCCGATGAGAGATGCTGAAATGCTTCGTATGGAGCTGCCTATGATCCGTGAAGCATGCTTGAGAGTACTGATAGTCTCAACCATATTTCTGAAAGAAGCAACAGCCTTCGGTCTTTGCCTTGCAGAGATTGGGGAGATGATGAGCCGGGAATTTACTGGGAAGGAAGATCAGCCAAGTGAACTAGAGTTTGTCTGCATGGAGGCAAGGAGGCTAGCAACAGAACGAGAGGATTGTTCCACAGAACATGACTCTAGTGATGAGAATTTAATTCAGTTTGAACTTGATGCTGAAGATCATGAAGTAACAAAAGAACCATCAGCCTACAATTTTGACTTCAAGGGGCGAAACACCAGAAACTCACTGTCTAAATTAGATGAGGCAAATGAAGAATATGAAGAAGAAGATGATGATGACGATGACATTGAGGAGGTAGATATCAATGAAGGAAAGTTAGCATGTCCTAACCCTGTCAATAAGTGGCTTGCTAACGTTTCGAAGCTGTCCACCTCCCTGAAGGGTGTCACTCTAACCGACAAAAGGCTATCTGCTATTCCAAAGGCTGTGGATTCTGTGAAAACTTCTGAGAACAACAGCAACCTAAGTCGCTCTCAAGTTGGTAACTGGGCGAGTGCAAACGATAAGCTCCCAACAAGTGTGAGTTTCGTCAAGCTGGCTGACATGGGACCGGAGATATGGATGCTTTTCCTTGAGAAGTTCCAGGAGCTGCTACCTGAGGCATTTCGCTCACACAAACGCCGCGCCGCAGCACTAAGGGCAAAGCAGAGGCTCGGCACTTCATGCCAGTTTTGAGTTAGTGCAGGAGTAGGGAGGTGAGCACCTGTTAAGCTGCGGCTGTTCGCTGTGACTTTCATGCAGGTGTTAAACTATGCAGTTCAGAATAAAGCCATCCTTCAGAGGATTGCTATAGGATTGAGTAATTGAGCACCTGCACTGTACCAGAGGTCCATGCCAAGATGATGGCCTTGCTCTGTACATAGTTTCTTTTTTCTCTTTCTTTTTGTTTTTCTAGCTAGACTGCTAGACATGAGTGCTTCATGGAAGTTGGGATGTGATGTCTGTGCCCAGTTCATGGCTACCCAGTTCCTCCACTCATGATATGCATTCAAAAGTTCAATTGAAATAAAGATTCAATAGAAAGTCCTGATGTGGTGAATGAACATTGCCCAGACCTCAGATTACTGTGAAAGCTCAACTTACAAGAATTTCGTTGTGTTGTCAGTTGTCATATTGTATATTAGTGGTGTCCCATTCCAACGCTTTACTGATGCAGTTAAACTCTGCAGGCTCCTTCTGCTGTTGATGCTGCTTGGGAATTCATTCTACGTTCAAATGGCTATAGTAAAGTTCTACAACGATCTGAGTTTGCATCTATGTCATTCAAACCATTGTAGATAATGACCCAGTCTATATTCCAGTCTTTAGATATGAAACCAGTTCCCTGAGAAATACTCAACTAGGCTCAGAATAAATGCAGCAGAAGAACACCGGTGAACACCGGTGAGAAAGCATGCCATAAACTTGCTGATATATTTATGTGGTTCATGTATTTACAACTGTAACATTTGCCACAGCAGTGTTCAATTTTGCCAATTTACCGTGATATATCAATGGAGGTCGTTCTCCTGCCAAATGTTGCTGCTGCTGAATATTTACATCTATTTCGATCCCAGGTCAGTGCACACACTCGAATAAACTAGACCAAAACTAACCGTTGCTGCATCAAACAGCTAAACCCTCTTTACATTTCCATTACTTGGTCAAGTTAAAAACTATCTCCGTAAGAAACCTATATATTACATGATCATGCCCTTATCGGCGTCAGTTCTTTCATACTGGTAAGATCACTCAACTCCACGTGCTGGTGCTCTATCCTCTTCAGAACAGTCCTTGTCTCGCTCCTTGGCAATGTTAGGGTGTCATGTTTCATCAGCTGTCGCTGCCTCAGTCTTGATATGGCCTGTGTGACCTCTGATATCCAGGGGCGTTTCCTCGGGCTCTTGTTGATGCATCGGTAGGCGACATCAGCAAGCATCCTTACCTCTTCTGGGATGTTACCTACTAGGAGATCCTTGTCCAGTATCTCACCCCAATCAACCCTTCCCTCTCCTGCTCCAATTGCTGCCTGTAAAGATATATGCATCAGATAAGTACACTACCGATGATATTCCAGCGTACATACTGACTTTAACCCAGCTTACTACAAAATGTTAGACAAAATAAATGTCGACCTACTATCATTCTTCATGGGGCATTAACTGACCTCTACATAACTTTTGGGCATATTAATACCTTCGAAAGATGACAAAAATATTGCAACTGGACTTTCAATAATATTAAAATGGCTTACCAGATTAATGTACTCCATTAAACCTTGTTGTGGATTTATGCCTGTTATTAGTTCAAAAAGTATTATCCCAAAACTATAGACGTCACTTTTCTTTGTGAACTTATTTGTGGACATGTAGTCAGGATCCATATATCCATAGGTGCCCTTGAGACCTGACTTCCTTCCATCATAAACTTCTTCCTTTGATAGACCAAAGTCAGCAACCTGCACTCACCAAATAAAGACAAATGAATTAGCACACTTTTAAGCTATAGTAATATTTTTTATGACATTAACTCTTGCTTTCAGTAGCATGTATCGATGTTCAGTTGACCATTGAACATGGACTCATCATGAGCTACTATTGGTTTAGTTAAAACAACTGACACGATAATATTAAAAGTGCATATGAAGCAGAAAAGCATATAAAATGATCAACTGAAGTACATCTTAATTCGTCTAACCTTGGCTCTCATTGAATGGTCCAACAGTATATTATCAGATTTTAGGTCTCTGTGAATAACAGGTGGAACGGCCTGCACACATTACATAGTCATAACTTTTATCAATTGCCAATGTGCTAGTTATTAACAGAGAAGCTTATTTTAATAGTCCCGTTAGCTTACCCCTTCATGCAGATACTCAATCCCATGAGAGACATCATGAGCAATCTGTAACCTCTCTTGCCAGCTCAAACTCCGTTTATTATCACCTAACAGGACATGATATGAACATAATAAGGGACAAGTGTTTGGAATGATGAAGTAGTTCCTTTATTCCTTCTGCAGACACAATATGTTCTGTGTATAGCTTATATGCAAATCGGTTTGTTATTTTTTTCTACTTTCATTCTTCATTCATTTCCCGAAAATATAGAAAGTATCACCCTTACCATACAAAAGGCTTGCCAAACTCCCATTGCTCATGAACTCATAAATCAGAATGCGCTGTCCTTTTTCCACACAATACCCAACCAAATTAACAAGATTCCTATGATGCAGCCTACTAAGCAATGCTACCTGCAAACAATGTGTAGTCATGATTGAACTCTGATCAGTTTACAAAAGTTGAATGCTTCACAACCAACTATAACTTCACACAGATTAAAGCACTTTAGCAGTAGCATGTTTCTTTTCTCCTTTTTCCTTTCAATTTTCTTTGGAGGCAAAGCATGTCTCAATCTCATCATTCAAGTGCATAATTACTTCTGACTATAGCACAGTGGATGCGTCAAAGAACAAACTGGCTAATAATAGGAATGAACTGTATAGTACAGAGCTACAATCCTAAAGTCACTATTCTCTCCAACCCAGGTAGCGCTTCTTTTTTCAATGTATTAGCACTTCTATCTAGACTCACAAACTTCTTTCTTATTGGTGAATTTGCTTCCTTCTCACCGCGTTTGCCTCCATGCTATGAGTTACTATAGTGTGCAGTGGCAGCAATATGCAGATCATGAGTCACAAAGTCACAGCATACCAACAAGCAAAGACAATTTCCAAGAAGTTGTCCCCAAGGTATAAACAACCACACGATCCTTGGCTAATAATGAGCATCCTAAGAAAATACACCACTCTCACCAAAATCAGTACAACTTGCTTGGTGGGAACAAAATAATGTTCGGCAAAAAAAATTGTCATACCTCAGTTTGGAACTCTCTTTCCCCTTGCCTTGAATCACTCGCGAGCACCTTTACAGCTACCACCTCACCAGTGGCCATTACAGCCTTGTACACAGGACCGAACGATCCTTGCCCCAGAATTGTGGTAAAGTTGCTGGTAGCCTTCTGCAGGTCCCTGACAGCAACAACAGCATCATGAAACAACTAACAAAATATTGTTCACATCTGTTGATTAACCGTATGATCGAGTGGCTGCTACACTCAGTCACAGCTATGGATCCATTTGGAGTGCAGTTCGCAAGTATTTCACCGCAATTTCATAAGAAACAACTCAATTGGCCTAAGATTGTGGAAAAATTTCCGTGCTCCAACATGGAGTAGAACAGCATAAGAGGGTGAGTGCGTTTATCAAAGAAACCATCATACTTGTAATGATATTTGGGGCCCGCCGCCTCTCCACGCCCAGAACGCGGCGCGCTTCTCCGGCGGCGGGTAGTCGACCACGCTCTCGGAGACGACCGAGATGGACACGCTGGAATTGAGGCTGGCGGGGCCGTCCCGCAGCGTCACCGAGGTCGACTCCATCGACCGCGTCCGGACGGCGACGCTGGCCCGCCGCCGGTACAGCCAGATGGCCAGGAGCACGCACGCCGCCGCAAGCACCGCGGAGGCTACGCCGGCGGTGACCCCGATGACCACGGCCGCCGTCCTATCGACCATCCCCGCGCGTCGCCTGGTGCCTTCCCGGCGAGGCAACGAACATGCCGCGCGAGGTCACGCCCGGGAGCAGGAACCGCGGCGAGCTGGCTGCCCTAGCCTTCTCCTCCTCTTCCTCCTGCCATGGAGAAGCAAAACGCGTCACGAAGCAATCTTTCACCGTCACCAAAACATTTCGCAAGAACGCGTCAAGACTGAAGCGATCCTGCGCGGCATCACGCGGCATGAAGCGATCTTTCACTGCAATTCCGCAGAACACGGGCCAAGGAGCAATCTTGGCGGCAAAACCGCGTAATTGAGCCTGAAAAAGGCATCTAGTAAAACTTGGGTAGCAAGCGTGTCATACCTCGCAACCGTCGCGCAAAAAATCTGCTCAACGAAACCGATCCTGGTTGATTCCGAGAACAAGGAACAGATTCAGAACCGAAGAGAGGGCTGAGAGGAA
>LAPY01003498.1:1836-13808 GCA_000970635.1 Eragrostis tef | reverse complement strand
CGTGGCTGGAGGCCGCGGCCGCCGGGGTGCCCATGCTCGCGTGGCCCATGGCCGCCGACCAGTTCTTCAACGCGCGCCTGGTCGTGGAGGAGGCGCGCGTGGCCGCGGCCGCGAGCTGGGGCGGGTTCGGCGCGGTCCCGGACGTGGAGCACCTCGCGCGATCCTTGGCAGAGGTCGTCGGGGAGGGCGGTGCCAACATGAGGGCCCGCGCCAGGGAGCTCAAAGAGAGGGTGGCGGAGGCCGTAAAGGAAGGGGGCCGCTCGCGTCTGGAGCTTGACGGGCTGGTGCAGGAGCTACGGGAGCTTGCAGGCGGGAGATAAGATGAGCCACCAAGCTTGATCATCGTTTCATCGATGGAGTGGGCTCAGAGTCTGTCTGGTTCCGTTTCTCTAAATAAGCTGCATCAATCAGTTTACTGCTCCAACTCTGTTCAGTTCTACTAAATATTCAGAAATGGTCTGATTGGGTTCAGCCCGAAGATGTTGATCCAAATTTACCAAGTCAGTCGAAACCTGTATATTTACCGCTTTGGATGTTCGATTTGATATCCGTGTATCTACCGGTTGGGTTACTATTACTTGTCTGCTTGTTCTTCCTTTTTGTTGAACTTTTTTTTTCTTTTGAATGATTTCTGTATGGCTCCTGAGTAGTGTAACCGTACGGGTTTAACTGAAAATTCAGGACTCAAACAACATGTGTTTATTGTGAAATACAGAGGCGCTGTGCGGATGGTGGAACGCTGTAAGCCTCTTAGGCGCGGCGGTTGTGTGTTATATAGAGTGAGGAACATCCCCTCATGTGGATTACAATGACATTCGGTTGAGATACGACTCATGATTTCTAGCTTAATTTACAAGACAAGTTACAACAAGATTTCTATCTATTGCTAACAGAACATACAACAACCGGATCACAAGTCGTATCCTCTACCAAACATTGGTTACAATTCAGGTTTATCTAACACCCTCTCTCAATCACAGCCGAGCAAGGTTGAGATTGTGTTTGAAATTCTCCAACTTCCGACCTGACAGAGCTTTTGTAAACCCATCAGCAACTTGATCTCCTGAGGGAACAAAGTCAATCTCTAATAACTTTCGAGCTACTCGTTCTCTAACAAAATGATAATACAAACTTCAACATGCTTAGTTCTTCCATGAAAAACAGGATTAGCAGATAGATACTTAG
Organism: Eragrostis tef; assembly: GCA_000970635.1. Lineage (NCBI taxonomy): Eukaryota > Viridiplantae > Streptophyta > Magnoliopsida > Poales > Poaceae > Eragrostis > Eragrostis tef. Next base: position 12,623 of record LAPY01003498.1, on the reverse strand, counting down.
CTCCAAGATTATCACACCATATCCTAGCCGCAGGAGGACTTTGTATACCAATTTCTTTCAACAATATTTGAATCCACATAATCTCTGCAGTAGCATTAGCAACTGCCTTATATTCAGCTTCTATACTTGACCTTGAAACTGTTGGCTGTTTACGTGCACTCCAAGACACTAAATTGGATCCTAGGAAAATAGCAAAACCACCAGTAGACCTTCTGTCATCCAATGATCCTGCCCAATTAGCATCTGAAAAACCACTCACCAGCATAGATTTTGACTTGCCAATTTTTAATCTAACCTTGACATTCTGCTTAAGATATCTTATGATTCTTTTAACAGCAGTCCAATGTACTGTAGTGGGAGCATGTAAAAACTGACATACTTTGTTAACAGGAAAAGCAATATCAGGCTTGGTGAGTGTTAAATATTGGAGAGCACCAACTATACTTCTATACTGAGTAGAATCATTTGCACCTAATAATGTTCCTTCAAAAGTAGATAATTTATCACTAGTTGAAAGAGGAGTACTAGCAGGCTTACATTCTGACATGTTCACTTTCCTTAATAAATCTGATGCATATTTTTCTTGAGTTAGAATAATACCATCATATATCTTACTGACTTCTATACCCAGAAAGTAGTGCAGCTTTTCCAGATCCTTCAATGTAAACTCCTGCTTCAAACTGTGCAGCAAGCCATCTGTGGCTTTGGAAGTTGAACTTGCAACTATGATGTCATCAACATAAATCAACACAAACACAGTTACTTCATTTTTATTGAAATAAAATAAAGATGTATCTGCCTTTAAGGAACTAAAACCAAGCTCAAGCAATTTAGCACTCAAGAGAGCATACCATGCACGAGGAGCCTGTTTAAGACCATATAGGGCTTTATCAAGCTTGCACACATAATTGGGCATTGCTTTGTTCTCATATCCTGGAGGTTGTCTCATGTACACCTCTTCTTCTAAAATGCCATGTAAAAAAGCATTTTGAACATCAAGCTGTTTCAAACTCCAACCTCGTGACACAGCAACAGACAATATAATTCTGATTGTAGTAGCTTTAACAACTGGACTAAAGGTATCTTCATAGTCTATACCATATCTTTGTTTGAATCCTTTTGCAACCAAACGTGCCTTATATCTGTCTAAGCTACCATCAGCTTTCCTTTTAATTTTGTAAACCCATTTACAATCTATGATATTTCTCCCCTTCAACGGTGGAACAAGGTGCCAAGTTTTATTTTTCATCAAAGCATCATATTCAATATCCATAGCTTGTTTCCAATTATTATCCCCAAGAGCTTCTTCTAAATATTGAGGTTCACCAGAAGAGCTAAAGCAGCCAAATTTAACAGAACCATCTATATAACCCTTAGGTTTACGTATATCAAAAACAGTACCATCTGAAAATACCTTGGGCTTGCGTATTCCATCTTGTAGTCGAGTACGTGCGCGCATAGGAGCAACGGCCATAGAGGATCCTGCTGCCTCCCCTGGCTGCACAGGCGGATCAGTCGGCGCAGGCGCGACAGGATCCGGCACGGGATCCAGTGCCGCAGGTGCTGTTGTCCCCGGTGCGCGCTCCGCACGTTCTGGAGGACACGCGCCCGCACCGGAGTCGTGGGTGCGGGACGAGCTGGGGGTCGGCACGCGATCGGAGGGACACGCGGCCGGACCGGGTTGGAGCGGAGCAGAAGACGTGTGCGCGTCCGCCGGAACTGGCCACGCGTCACCAGGTGACGGGAGCGCGATGGAATTCGACGCGTCCGACGTTGGTGCTGATCCCGGAGACGATGTGGTAGGTGGCGCTGCATCAGATTCTGATGCACGCTAGAGACACTTTCAGCTGTACCAGGATTAGAGTTAGCCATAGAATCATCTACAAATACAGCCCCCGGAATAGGATTTTGCAACGTTGGAGGAAGGAGAAGTATTTCTGAACGTAAACGTGCACCAGCATTGTCATGCAGTTTGGAAAATGGAAAGACTCCTTCATCAAAAACAACGTCTCAAGAAATATAAACACGCCCGGTGGAAATGTCGAGACATTTAAATCCTTTATGCATGTTGCTATAGCCAAGGAATGCACATTCTTTGGAACAAAATTCAAGCTTACGCTTGTTATAGGGACGAAGATTTGGCCAACAAGAACAACCAAAAATCCAAAGTGCGGAATATTCCGGTTTGACATGGAACAATTTTTCAAGCGGCGTAGAATAGTCTAGGACTTTAGTAGGGGTGCGATTAATCAAAAACGTGGCAGCAAGAAAAGCTTCATCCCAATATTTGAGAGGCATGCTAGCATGAGACAGCAAAGAGAGCCCAACCTCAACAATGTGGCGATGCTTGCGCTCTGCTGAACCATTTTGTTGGTGAGCATGTGGGCAAGAGACATGGTGAGAAATTCCAATTTTTAAGAAGAACGAGTCGTAAGTTTTTCATACTCGCCTCCCCAATACGACTGAACAACAAGAATTTTACGATCAAAAAGTCTCTCAACAAGAGCTTGAAATTCATGAAATTTTTGAAAAACTTCAGACTTGAATTTTAGCAAATAAATCCAAGTAAACTTGCTATAATCATCGATAAAGCTAACATAATATTTGTATCTCCCAACAGAATCACGCGTAGCACCCCATACATCAGAAAAAATAAGCTCAAGAGGATGTTGTGAAACACTTGTTGATTTTGGATAAGGCAACTGGTGACTTTTTGCTTGTTGACAAGCATCACAAATAGAGTTTTTATTGGAATCAAATAAACATGGAAGCTTATAGCTCCTAAAGACCCTCTCAACAATTGTACTTGAGGGATGACCTAAGCGACTATGCCACTTATCAAAAGTTGGCTTATTGACTCCTAAAGCTTGCTGCAAAGATGACGTAGGAAGAGGGTAGAGGCCATTCCGACAGATCCCTCTAAGCAGCGTTGTCTTCATGTCCCGATCCTTGATCAAGAAGAAATGAGGGTGAATCTCAAGGAAAACATTATTATCGAGAGTTAAGCGATGAACGGAAACAAGGTTCTTATGTGTTTTAGGGACATGCAAGATGTTTTTGAGCTGCAATTGTTGAGTGGGGGTATGTACTGTAGAATGACCAATATGACTAATCTTCATACCTGCACCACTAGCGGTGTGAATTTGTTCCGTACCATTGAACTTGTCACGAGCAGCTAGCTTGTCTAGCTCGCTCGTGATGTGGTCGGTTGCGCCGGAGTCGAGGTACCAGTAGGGATCGACGTTGTAGGAAGATGTGGCTGCAGCTGCATGCTTCTCATCTGAAACGTAGGAGTCGTCGAGCCTGTACCAGCACCGATCAGCCGTATGACCAGGCTTGAAGCAGATCTGGCAGACAAGACGACTTTTGCCGCGCGGGTTGCCGCAGCCTCCTCCTGGTCCTCCTTGGCGTGGTGGATTGGTGCCACCGTTGGTGTTGCTTGACGAAGAACCGGGGCCACGGCTACCAGGGTGACCACGGCCAGCACCTGGGTGACCACGGCCACGGAAGGCGCCGCTGCACCCGCGATCTGCACCGCCATCGCCGCGACCACCACGATGGGCGGCGTTGGCGGAGTTGCTGCTGGTGTTGTTGTGCATGAGGTCGAGGCGGATCTCGAAAGACAGCAGCTAAGAATAAACCTCGCCCACAGACGGAGGATCTGTTCTGGCGAGGACCGCCGAGATCACCGGGTTATAGTCAGAGTCCAGCCCGGTGAAGATGTACTCGATGAGTTCATCGTCTTCAAGAGGACGTCCAGCAGCAGCCATCTCGTCGCCAAGAGCACGCATTTTGCCGACGTACTCGGTGATCGACTGGCTTCCCTTCTGCGCCGTGGCGAGCGCCAGGCGCGTGTTGGCGGAGCGTGCATGGGTCTGGGAGGCGTACATCGCCTCGATCTCAGCCCATGCGGCCGCGGCAGTCTCCTTTGTCGTGACGGGGATTAGAGCCTCTTTTGACAGAGTGGAGAGGATGAACCCGAGGACCTGCTGGTTTGTGGCGTACCAGGCTTGGTAAGCCGGGTTGGAAACCTTGGTGTCCTTGCCATCAACCTTGCCATCGATCTCCGCGGCAGGTGCAATGGACACACCAGTGAGGTGGCCCGTGAGGCGCGCGCCTCGGACGGCAGCGAGAATTTGCGCCTTCCAGGTAGCATGATTGCTCCTCGATAGCTTGTCGGTGATGGCGATGCCGATGAGAGGATTCATGGGTGAGTTGGTGGTGGCCATGGCGAAGTGGGTGGTAGGATTGATCTAGGTTTTGTTTGCGGCTTCGTTACCATGTGAAATACAGAGGCGCTGTGCGGATGGTGGAACGCCGTAAGCCTCTTAGGCGCGGCGGCTGCGTGTTATATAGAGTGAGGATTACAATGACATTCGGTTGAGATACGACTCGTGATCCCTAGCTTAACTTACAAGAAAGTTACAACAAGATTCCTATCTATTGCTAACAGAACATACAACAACCGGATCACAAGTCGTATCCTCTACCGAACATTGGTTACAATTCAGGTTTATCTAACATTTATTACTAATGCGCATGCATTATTCAAAATAAAATGGGCGAAGTACTTTCGATGTACTAGATGTAGTACACATAACAGAGTTTGAGCGCTCCTTCACTTCTGGCCTTCCCCGACCCTTTTACACGAAATGCCACGGGGTAGTGTTATCAAGGTTGAGAGAGTGATGGTCTTCTTCCCCGCAAAGAGAGAGAGAGAGAGAGAGAGAGAGAGAGTGATGGTCTTCTTCGGCCATCATATCCGGCATGAAAATGAGCCACTGCATCTCTATTAGATTTCAAAAATACTAAAACAATAAGGATCGAACCGTTGATTCTTATGATGATCTTATGATCTAGGGTGATGTTTGGATGCAGGTTGGGTTGGGGTTAAGGAAATGACTAGTATGATGCCCGTGCGTTGCAACGGTAAAAGTTAACCAAAACATGACACAGAACCCTTGTGGTAAAACCTCATTATATATATTACATAACATTATTCCAACCAAAAACCTTAATACTAATCCCAATCAAAATAAACATCACATTTCTTTCACGGAGACTGACAGCCAAACAGATGACAACCAGTGATACTCCAGTAGCGTAGCTGGCTTTGCATTACCATGATCACTAATTTTGAAATGCGACCAGTTTGAGAATATGAAAACAAATAAAACTATCGCCTGCAGTTATACATAGGAAAAATTGATACTACTATACTCGAATTTTTAGAAAAGAAAAATAATCCGGCTTCCAAGTTCTAAGTAACTATGGGTCGGAAATAGTCGGAGATGATCAAACTTGCAAGATACGGTGGAGAGAGAATGAGTTAAAAGGGAAAGCATCGTCACGAGCCCCCTTACACCTGCATCATACCATCAGGTTACCTAAGCAGTGCAATGCAAGCACCGTGATCTCTCGTCGGAGTCAAAAATGTCTAGACGGAGAGAAAATTGGAACCTCACGCATGCTAGCAGTATAGCTGTAACTATTGTGGCAGAAAAAGCAAACTGGGAATGAAGCCCGCGCACGTAGCCGCATCGCAGGCCAATCTGAAGGACAGATCGCTATCCTGCTTCCTTAATCACGATGTGACCAGATCAGCCGTCGTCTAGCAGGAAGGAGTCTTGTCATCGTTCCGCCAAATCAGGCCGGCCCTAATCTCGGCAGCCAGCTTCCTCCTCCCCATCGTACTTCATCCAAGCCCGAGCTTTCATGTTCCTGCCCAGGGTGACGCGGAGGAAGGGTTCGGGAGGGAATAACCGACGAGAAGGAAGAGGAGCGATTCTTGAAGTTTCGATTAGAAGGCGGTGCATATCCGGAATAAAACGCGGCGGTGCAGCAGGATGGGCAGGGGATGTGGCGGCGGCGGCGGCGGGTGGAGGCAAGGCAAGGGAGCGATGGGCTGCGGGTCCCACCTGTCGGCGCCAAAAGTCTGTGCGGAACGGAGCGCCGTTCGCAGGCGTTGGATGGATATCGGACGGCCTAAATCGGAAGATGGCAGGAACACCATCAACACCAACTGTGATTTTTAGAGAAGTAGAGATATGGGATGTGATAGGCTGGGTTTGGGTTAGGGTTATGAAGTTTATATCCCAAACCCATGTTTGGATGCTTGAATCAGGGATGGGAAATAACAGTGGGACCCGCGTACTATTTTAATCATGAACATCTCTCTTCCGTCTCTCGTTCTTTCCTCTGGTCAAAGACCGAAAGCACCAGCCAAAAAAAAAATCAAAATCCATGTCGAATGAGCACCTGCGCATGGCCGTAGTGGGCACCAGGCGAGCGGTCCTCGGCTCCGCAACCGCACGCCGAGTCTCCGCAATTCTTGTCTGTCGTAGCAACAACAAGAGGATTTCTCCGCAACACGCCGGTGCAGTGCGGATCTAAGATTGCAAGCAGGACACGAGCAAGGAGGCAAGAACGAATCGCATGAGCGCGTGCTGGCAAGCTCGAATCGCCTTGGGAAGAGGCGGCTGGTGAGTGCGAATCGTCGAAGGAGGTGAGAGAAATCGCAAAGGGGGCTGTTGGCGACCACAAATCGCATTGGCGGCAGCTGCTGAGCGCGAATTGCTGCGAGCGACGGCCACCTCCGCCAAGCGCGACTCACCGCGGAAGAATCCACGTCCGGCGAGGAGACTCGCCGCCATCATTTCCAGTCTCAACCCACCTCCTCCGTTGGGTTTAGATTAGTGGGAAATGGGCACTTCATCTCCCTATCCCTATCCCCCCTCATTTCCTCAACCCAAAATCCAAGCATTGGAAATGTTTCATCCCACCTCCCATTTCCCTAACCCACCTTTCATTTCCAGCAATCCAAACAGCACCTATAAGTTTTGTAGGACATCATAGGTGACGCGATATGGAAACAAATTGTGTGGCACACATAGACATGAAATAGGGAAATATCAAGATCCGGATTTTTTTTTACTATAATTATGGTTGACTTTAGTTAAGTTGTATATATGCAACAGGGAGCTAATTTAATTGTAGAAGAATGTATTTCAATGACAATTGTGGTAGCACTTTGACCTTGTTAGGAGCCTTGGGGATACTAAAAGGGAACCACAATAGAGCGAGGGAACTCTCATGTTGTAGGGTTCACCAAGGCTATGTGTATAAACTCTATCGTGACTTGAACAAGTTTGGAACTGCATATAAACCTAGGTACTGTAATTAAGCAAATTATTGCCTTGGCTGCATATAAGCAACATTTAAGTACGCTCTAGCATGAATTGATTTTAGCTTAATATTTTTGTTTCCATATTCAATATATTGGCACTAAGAAAATTTCATAGTTATTCGTATATGGTGTCCATGGATTATACTTCATTGTTTCAATGTGTTTATTGTAAGCTTCAAGTTAATGCAAAATATTTTCCATATCTTGTTGACAATCAAGACAGTACTAGAATCATGCACGTGTGTCATGCACACAGCCAAAAATATCTACTATGCGGCATATTTTCAATTAAAAAAGTACATGGTTTTGTCACATCACAATTAAAAAAAGTGTAACATGCTAACATTCAAAGAGCAAAATTTTAAGAACTTGGTGATGATGTCCAATGACTAAAATATGGATCCTACACAATTTTTTGAGTCTGCTGAATACTTGAATAGAGGAAATCCACAAGACCACATCCCCATATAAAGATTTAACGCATGGCTCCAAATATATTTGAAGTAGTTTCAACCAAAAAAAAATGGTCAAACCATATAAATAAATGTCTACAAGGGTAAGATTTCTACAAATATAGTTGCACCAAGCAGAATGAGTTATCAGAGGACCAAGCATCTCTGGATCGTTCAAGTGTATACCGCGCCTATATGAAAAAAATTAAATGGTTAATACGACATGATGCGAAAAGCTTGTTTTCGGGCACAATATTGTTTTTTGTATTTAGTGTTTTTCTTACGCATGTTAGCTTTCTTCTCATCTACTGGGGTGCAATTTCCATCTTACAAAAACATTTGCCCACCGCACAATCGAAAGTGAAACTGAATATTCAAACTCAACGTACAAATTGATATTCTTTTACAAGCTTTTCACGGTAATAAATTAGATTAAGAAGGTACATAAAGACAGCACCGGTTCTGCTTTTAGAATTCTCCAACATAGCGATATTCTGCATTTTCTTTCGCCTTTTGGCGATTCTTCATCCACTGTTACGATATTTCTGAAAAAAGCAAGCACATGAACATAGCGAAATCAAACGTAGTATTGAATTCAATAGAAATCTACAAGTTTGGCGATACCTGTTTTCCTTTTAGAATTCTCTTAGGTTGATATGGTGCCACAAGAAATACATTCTGAGCCATCACATATAACAGCAACATTGCATTGCCTCATCATGCCTGTGTCAATCATGAATGCAGAGAATTAGGCTACGTGAATTTTTCCGGTCGTGCATAAAACAAACACAAGGATTGGGTCTTGGCAGTGCAGAATTGAGGGGAAAACAAGCTATGCTGAACACACTAATAGGATTATGAATAAAAAACCCTGATCTGACGGACGCAAACCTGATATACTCATAACTTGAAATCTGAAACGTCCAGGTGCTGAAGTGCATCATGGACGTAAACACAGAGCACGAGAGGCACCGAAACCATAATTTTGATTTCTCTTGCACAGACATCGTTTCGATTGAATTTTATCCAATGAGGATCCAACCAAATAAGCTACCGCTGTATATTCAGAAAGGAGGAAATCGATCCAAGTAATGCAACAATAGTTCTTGAGGAAAAGAAGACAGAGAATGCAATGGAACCTTCGACACTTCTTGAGTTCACAGAAGCCAGCTCCAACGTCTTAGGATCTTCCAAGTTACTAGTTAGTTCTGACTTCTGTTCTATAGAAAGTCTTCTGACTTCAACTCCGTTATGAAGGTTTACTGCTGCTTTGATGCCTGAATGCAGCCTTTTCCCTTGTGTCATTTTGATTCTCACATGAAATTTGTGAATGACTCGCCGTTCATCTACACTGTCATGCTTGAGCGCTCTGCTATCCAGATCAAGAAAGCTCTATATATTATGTACCGGTTGGGTTTACCGTCTGCTCCTGTTTTTCTTTCGAATGATTTCTTTCTGGCGCCGAGTGGTGTAACCGTACCGGTTTAACTGAAAAGTCAGGACTCAGACAACATGCAATGCAATGCTTATTACTAATGCGCATGCATCACTCAAATTAAAATGGGCAAACGAAGTACTACATGTAGTACACAAAACAGAGTTTGAGCTTCACTTCTGGCTTTCCCCGACGGGGTGGTGTAAGGTTGAGAGAGTGATGGTCTTCTCTCGGCCATCATATCAGGCATGAAAATGAGCATGATAGCCATCACATCTCTACTAAGATCTAAAAAATACCAAAACACAAATTATGTGGCACACATAGTGATGAAATAGGGAAATATCTAGATCCGGATTTTTTAAAAAAATTGCATGATAACCATGTCTGTATATATACTACACAGAGCTAATTTAGTTGCAGACAAATGCATTTGGATGGTACCACTTTAACCTTGTTAGGTATCTTGGGGATATACTAAAAAGGAGACACAATAGAGCGAGGGAACTCTCATGTTGTAGAGTTCACCGAGGCTATCCGTATAAACTCTCTCGTCACTTGAACAAATTGGGAATCGCATATAAACATGGGTAATGTAATAAGCAAATATTGCCTTGGTTGCATATAAGCAACATTCCAGTACGCTATAGCATGATTCGGTTTTGGCTTAATATTTTTTGTCAATATTAAATATATTGGCACTAAGAAAATTTCATAGTCTTTGTATATGGTGTCCGTGGATTATAGTTCATTGTTTTAATGTGTTTATTGTAAGCTTCAAGTTAATGCAAAATATCTTCCATATCTTGTTGACAATTAAGAAAGTATATACATGAATGTTGGAGAATACCAACATTAAAAGGTTGTGAAAGACAACTCTACCTTGTCTGCCATGGCAGATTAATGTAACATATGGTTAATATTCTCTAGGTTAGACCTTTTTCATAACAAAATGTCTTAATTAGATTGAGGGCATTGAGAAAGAAATGAGTTTTGAAAATCCATATGTATATAAAAATAAGGCTCTAGTTGTTACCAAAAGATGCTACAGATTTTTCAGTTCACCTAAACGATTGGGGTTCGTAGTAAAATTTGTGCTTTTACACGACTTAAACAATTCCTGATTTGCACCAAGCTAGATCATTCAGTTTGCATATAATTTTTTTTCTCAACATTTGTGATAAATTATTTTAACATGTTTTGATGGTTTTTTTTCGACATTTCAAACATATATATTGAATCAGTTATAAATATATTAAATGTGCCATACTAAAATGTTGAATTACAATAAAAATTGATTTAAATTGAAAAGGAATTGTCATATTACGATTTATCATGACATGTTGATGTTAGCCTGGTTGTTTGGGAAGAAAGATCACTGTGAGCGCCGGCCATGGTCGGCGCTGCTGCTCAAGCCTCCGACCACACCTCCGTGCCGCACGTCCTAGTCGTCCCTTACCAAGCGTGGGGCCACATGCAGGCGCTCCTGGACCTCGCCACGTGCGGCCCTCCGTCTCACCGTCGTGACCACGCCGGCCACGGCGCCCCTCCTCACGCCGCTCCGGCTGAGCACTCGAGCTCGGTGCGGTCTCTCTCGTTTCCCTTCACCGCCGCCGATCACGACACGTTGGGCCCGGCCCCCGTCGGCACAGACATCCACATGCTCGGCGGCGCGCTCCGCGCCCCGCTCAGCAAGTGGATGATGAAGCAGTCC
>LAPY01003496.1:32912-45107 GCA_000970635.1 Eragrostis tef | reverse complement strand
GGGCTGCCGCCGCGTTCGACGCGGCATCCGGCCGGCTCGTCAACGCCACCGCGGAGTTTGCCGCGGCCGACGCGGTCCGGCGCTTCGGAACAGGGGAAGAAGCGTTTGACAAGACGTATCCGAAAATCTACTCTTTAGCGCAGTGCACGCCGGACATGTCGGCGACCGACTGCCAGAATTGCCTCGGGGACATTATTAGGAAGATCACACCCAGGTATTTCAAAGGGAAGCATGGCGGGAGAGTTTTCGGGGCGCGGTGCAACTTCCGGTTTGAGACCTATCCTTTCTTCTTCGGTGCCCCCCTGGTGCAGCTACCCGGTCAGGCTGGGCCGCCGCAAGCTAACACACCACCTCCGGAGACGAGCAAGGGTGAGTTGCTGAAAATCTGGACATTCTTTTTAGAAAAGAAAAATCTGGACATAAAAGTTGCAGTTTTATTTTTGGCTGATCCTTAGCTAATATCTGTCCATCTGATACTGTTGGCAATTTCCAGGAACAGGACAGAGAACAAGACGTGTCTCGTCCATTACAGTGACATTAGCTGCTGCACTAGTGTTGTCTCTCGCTGCCAAATGTTTTTGTTCTAGAAATAGGAGAGCAGAAGCAAGGAAGACCTCAGGGATACCACGTAAGCTCTACTGAGTAATTAATCATTAATTTCTAGTAACATATGTAAAGTTAATGAATCAGTTGTCCTACCAGCTGGGGAATGGTTACTAACGTATTTGTTCGCTGTGTTTATTGTCAGTAGACTCAGTACGCTTTTGCTATGTGACTTTATTATGACGTATACATGGTTTTCCACTTACATATCTTTCTTCTGTTTTGTGAAGATGCGCAGCACATAGTCTTAGATGGTCCCACAGAAAAAACACACACACAATCTTAGATAACGATGTTGCTTTCTATAAATTCTCATATAGAAATATATTACGGTTTTCATATATTTGAAAAAAAAACGGTTTTCATATTAGTGCTCAAAATTTTGAAATCTCAGAACGCGCAAATTCTAGAATGGTATTTGTATGAAAGTTACATATCTACCAGCTTAAGCAGCCTATAAGGTGATAAATTACAAGAATATGAAACCTTGATTTCATAAGTTCTGTACTAATATACAGCTGGCTGAAACGTGTAGTAGTAGTGATGGACTAGTAGTAGCAGCTCGTTTTAATTTCTGTAATATGGAACTGGCTGTGGTTTCGTTACATCAGTAATGAAACTCCATGGAGGCGACTCCTGTTCTGCGAAAAAAACATAAGCTCTGTATAACTTTTGGGTCTCTTCTCTTCAAACAGATTCACCTAATCCAGATGACATTCAAAGTGTCAATTCGCTCCTTCTTGACTTATCAACATTACGGGCAGCAACGGATAACTTCTGTGACAGCAATAAGCTCGGCGAAGGAGGGTTCGGTTCGGTTTATAAGGTACAAGTAAAGCTTAAACCCTGGCGTTTTTATTGCCGTTCAGTTGTTGGGTAAGTTTCTTCACATGCACAGGGGGTGATGTCTGATGGTCAAGAAATAGCAGTGAAAAGGCTCTCACTGGTGTCTACACAAGGTGTAGAAGAGCTGAAAACTGAGCTTGTCTTAGTTGCCAAGCTTCAACACAAGAATCTTGTGAGGCTCATTGGTGTCTGCTTGGAAGAAGATGAGAAACTGTTAGTCTATGAATACATGCCAAACAGAAGCCTCGACACCATTCTTTTCGGTGCATTTCTCTCGTTAACTGTTTCTCGTAATGACTTCTTCACACTGGCAGCAGTACGAGTCTCACTTTCTGACTTACTTTTGTGAATGACAGATTCTCAGAAAAGCAAAGAGCTGGATTGGGGCAAGAGACTCAAGATTATAGGCGGGGTTGCACGAGGCTTGCAATATCTCCATGAAGAGTCGCAATTGAAGATAGCTCATCGAGACCTCAAACCCAGCAATGTGCTGCTCGATTTTGATTATAACACTTGTCGACAGGGACCAAACACAAGGTGTCACTCATCGCATTGCAGGAACATAGTAAGTCTTATCTGAATTTTTATAAAATAAAAATATCGGTACCTGTATAACATGTATACTTTAATGTTTGGTTCCTATTACAGTGGATACATGGCACCAGAATATGCGATGCGTGGACAATATTCAGTAAAGTCAGACGTGTTCAGTCTCGGTGTTTTGATCTTGGAGATTATCACAGGGAGGAAAAACAGTGGTAGCTACGCCAACTCAGAAGAGTCTGTTGTTCTTTTGATGAGTCTCGTCAGTACTTCTGCAGATCCCAAAGCCTATATACACACAAGAATTATTTTCCAGAACAGTCGAATAACTTACCAGATATGTGCAGGTTTGAGAGAGCTGGACAGCTAGGACAAGTAAAGGGTTGCTGGATCCATTTTTCGGCTGCCAAGCTCCCCAAGACCAGATGTTGAAGCTTGTCAACATTGGGCTACTGTGCGTCCAAGACAACCCTGTAAATAGGCCCATGATATCGACAGTAAAGGTCATGCTTGGCAGTGACTCCATGTCTCTCCAGGCCCCTTCGAGGCCAACATTTTGCATTCCCGATGTGCAAGCCGATTTGGATGTTCAGTGTAAGGCAATAGCATCACCGAATGAGGTGTCACTCACAGAGGTCAAACCAAGGTGAGCAGTAGACATCAAAGAAGTGAATCTATCGTCGTCTACTGTTCTTGATGAATAAAATCTCCCAGTGGACGAATGAATCCTGCCCGATGCATTAGTGTTTCAAATTTATGCGATGTCAGAAATCTCATGCGTGACGACTAAATTAGTTTAATATTGGTAGTATTTTTTAGATAATATTATATTAGTAGTAGTGTGGACCGTTAAATTTCTCATAGAATAAACTGCTGCATACAATTGCGAAACACGATTTAGTTATCTGTCCTCGTTGTCTCTACTTTCACAAAAAGCCAAAAAGGATAATTTTGTTTTCCTTTTTACGCATTAAATGATGCTGAAAATCAAAGCGCACACATGTCAAAGGAAAATGGAAAGCTTTGAGGTAACATGATCTGATGACCTGGCTCGAGCAACATCTTTTAATTTAATTTCATCTCATCTTCTGACAATTGAAAATGATAAGCGGGCATGAATTCAGTCATGACGAAGCATATAATGCATGTTCTCAAGTATGACTTTTCTTTTCTGGATGACGCGACCTAGGGATGCAGCTCCTGTTGCTATTCCAGGTTTCTGGCACATTCTCAATGGGTCATGATAGGATGCTATTATTTGGCCTTTTTTTCCAAAACATCAGTCTGATTAATCCATCACATAATTCATTGCATCTACGTAGGTGCTATAAGCAACATACAATGCATCATGCTAGAGGGCAACGGCAAGAGCTATGCAAAATAAATGTGCATTCTATTGAAACCGAATTCAACGTCATGGAATTGATTCCGGTGCTGAAATCACAATGGAATCTAGTAACATGATCTAAGCAGAAAAGCCCACAAATCATCACTTTTATTGATCACAATGGCATACTGTACTCAGTTTGAACTACCTTGTTTACTTTTCTTTTTCGCGAAAGTACCTTGTTCAAGTGACATGTTTCTTATGCAGAATTGTGCTCCATACGTTAAGCCACCACTAATTCCGAAAATGCATCTTAGAATTATTAGTCAAATAATAATATGAAATTCAAATAGGTCAAAGCTTAACAAATCGAGCAAACGAGAAAAAAAAAGAAATCGGCATCCTTTTCTCATGTACAGAGAAATTATCATCCTTTTCTCATGTACAGTAAGGGGGTAATGTGGTCAGCGGAGAGGAAACAAAGAAAGGTAAAGGCTTACACTGAAGCAACTGAGGTAATACTTTGGAGACCCTTTAGAAAAAGAACGCTAGATAAGGACTGGTCCTGGTATGAAGTTTCAACGTACAAGCAACGAATGTGAACGGAACAGCTAAGGCTCCTAATCAATATTACTGCATGGTGTAGACTAGCACCTGTGCAAATGCACCTGATCCATGGTGGTATTTGGCCGAGGGACACAACGCTCGTGGTGCTTGTGTTGTGGTTTATTGTAAACTCAGAGTAATTCTAATTTCTTATGCCATTCACAGCAAACTAAATAATGCTTTTTCTTTCTATTATAAATATAAAAGTACCCAAAAATAAATAAAAAAAGTAACAAATATATATTAAAGATTTTTCATATGCAAAAATAAAGGTATTGTTAGTTCCCTGAATCCTGTTGCTATTCCAGGTTTCTGGCACATTCTCAATGGGTCATGATAGGATGCTATTATTTGGCCTTTTTTTCCAAAACATCAGTCTGATTAATCCATCACATAATTCATTGCATCTACGTAGGTGCTATAAGCAACATACAATGCATCATGCTAGAGGGCAACGGCAAGAGCTATGCAAAATAAATGTGCATTCTATTGAAACCGAATTCAACGTCATGGAATTGATTCCGGTGCTGAAATCACAATGGAATCTAGTAACATGATCTAAGCAGAAAAGCCCACAAATCATCACTTTTATTGATCACAATGGCATACTGTACTCAGTTTGAACTACCTTGTTTACTTTTCTTTTTCGCGAAAGTACCTTGTTCAAGTGACATGTTTCTTATGCAGAATTGTGCTCCATACGTTAAGCCACCACTAATTCCGAAAATGCATCTTAGAATTATTAGTCAAATAATAATATGAAATTCAAATAGGTCAAAGCTTAACAAATCGAGCAAACGAGAAAAAAAAAGAAATCGGCATCCTTTTCTCATGTACAGAGAAATTATCATCCTTTTCTCATGTACAGTAAGGGGGTAATGTGGTCAGCGGAGAGGAAACAAAGAAAGGTAAAGGCTTACACTGAAGCAACTGAGGTAATACTTTGGAGACCCTTTAGAAAAAGAACGCTAGATAAGGACTGGTCCTGGTATGAAGTTTCAACGTACAAGCAACGAATGTGAACGGAACAGCTAAGGCTCCTAATCAATATTACTGCATGGTGTAGACTAGCACCTGTGCAAATGCACCTGATCCATGGTGGTATTTGGCCGAGGGACACAACGCTCGTGGTGCTTGTGTTGTGGTTTATTGTAAACTCAGAGTAATTCTAATTTCTTATGCCATTCACAGCAAACTAAATAATGCTTTTTCTTTCTATTATAAATATAAAAGTACCCAAAAATAAATAAAAAAAGTAACAAATATATATTAAAGATTTTTCATATGCAAAAATAAAGGTATTGTTAGTTCCCTGAAGTACAGGAAAAATAAAATCGATGCTTTCTAGGATGGGGCATTACCAACAAAATTATAGCTGAAAAAAGAAAATAGCTTACAGTGAAGCTACCTAGATCCTATCACCTGGAAAGACTTTGGAAAAGAATACTAGATAAAGACTGGTGGGCGAAGTTGAAGGAAAGAACTAATGCCGGTACAGTACTGAAGCAAGAATATTTATCCGACAATGCACAGAACAGCTATCTTTGGTCTTTAAGATTGAGTGCAATATCAGCAAAGAATTTTGGCACGGCATTAGGGTCAAATATGCATATATACGGAGAGATAGAAGGAAGTTCACCCAACGAACTAACTTGAAGAATTTCTAGAGAAATAGAGTGCGTCTACCGCCATGGACGATAGCCTTGATGAAATAAAGGTAGACTGCTTGCCACCTATCGACGAGCGCGTGAGGAGCACAACCGAGAGGCTTGAGGCTGATTTTAAACAGATTAACACCAAAATCCATAGGTTCCCTCCAAGCCTTCGAGGGATTGGCAGCCGCTACATCACCCCGAGCGTCGTATCCCTCGGCCCATACCACCATGGCTCACCCCACCTCCAACAGATGGAGCCGGTCAAGCATGCGGCGGCATGCTACTTCTGTGCGGACTCCGGCCACTCAGTCAGGGAGGTCTACAACAAGATCATCTCCATAGCTGGTGATGCACGCAGATTTTATGAAGACGAGGCAGTCGCGCATTTCAGCAATGCGGAGTTTGCAGAAATGATGTTCCTTGATGGTTGCTTCCTCCTGGAGTACATTGGCGGGATGAAGGACCACGACCCTCTGTTGGCGAATAGCATGGTGCTGTCCACGGGCCCTTGCATGCTCAGAGACATCATGCTGTTGGAGAATCAGCTCCCATGGCTTATCCTGGAGACCCTGATGACATTCAAGCCTGTGGCCGTGTCCAAATTCATGGTCCATGTCATACGGGTTGATTTGTTGGATGGCAAGGGCCCTGCTCGAGAAGATGTCATCAAACAATTCAAGGCACCACATTTCCTTGGACTTGCCAGGTTGTATGTGACTGGCAACATGCCTACTGGACCTGAAGGTGAACATAGCCGCGTCACAGAACAAAGCCGTGGTACGGCCGCTTCTCTCTCTGCCATCCGGCTAGCAGAGATGGGCGTCAAAGTGAAGGCTGCATGCAAAGCCAATTTGTTCATCGAAATGAACGTCAATAGGAATGGCTGGATCTGCGCAGAGCTCTCACTGTCCCCGGTGTGTCTGAACGACTTCACCACCTGCTGGCTCGTCAACATGGCAGCCTTCGAGACTTCCATTGCCACTGGGTATCCCTTGGATGGCTTCGTCATCAGCTCCTACCTCTCGCTGCTGGCAATGCTCATGGACAAGGAGGAAGATGTGCACGAGCTACGAGCACGTCATATCATCCGCAGCTTCTACAGCAACCAGGAGACGCTCGACTTCTTTAAGTCCATTGCTCGACACCTGCGCCTCGGCAACCGCTGTTTCGTCGTCTCTAAGACTATTGATGACTACAAGTGGGAGAAGCGGATGTGGATCAAAGTCCATAAGCCCCTCTATCACCATTGGGGCAAAATAGTGACAGCCATCTCAGTTGTTAGTGTGCTTGTAGGGATCTTCAAAGCACTCCTCTCTCCTAAGTGACACTAGTCTATCACCTGTTTATCAAATGTTTATGTATTTGAATATAATGTTACTGACCAACAATAAATAGAGAATGGATCCATTGCAAATATATATATATGTGTGTGTGTGTGTAACATGCCTTTGTAGAATTTAACCTTGCTTTATGACACAACCGCAGTTATCATTTCTAGCATTGACTTATTAAAAAAATATGCTCACAATAACTAAAATTGGCAGCCTCCTTCATTCCCCATGAATGCATCCCTGATCAGAACTGCAATGAAAATTTTGACCAAAAAATTTTGACCATCAGTATTATCCTAATTTTCATGAATTCCTTCTACCTTAGAGGATCTTCGAGAAAGGCTCCTACTTGATCCTACAAAAAAAAGATTGGGGCTTGAGAAAAAAAATCCACTTCAACTGGGCCCCTACTGTAGCCCCCATCCCCACAGGAATGCATATCGACTGACTTGCCATGTTTACGGTACGGCGCTTGCAGCAGGATCCGCCGTTCACTTGCATCTGACTGCTCCAGCGTCTTGGCTTCCAAACAGCCCACTCCTGCCCAACATTGCTCGATTTCGCTGTTGTACAATACATCGAGAGGAAAAATCAGGAAACATAGAGTTGTTTTGGAGGATAACATCCGTCGCTGCTCTATTTTGCCGCCGGAATTTAATACACAACCTGCCCCTTTCTTCTCCTCTCACTTGCGAAAGAAAAGAAAACCGGAGATACAAGAGGAGAGGCGATTAGTCAAAGCCATCTAGTTCTTGGAGTTGATCAAGTTATGCACTGGTCATAACATGAAGACAACAAGTGTAAGGGGGACCCTTGAAAAAAAAAGTGTAAGGGGGCGTGGGCCCGCCTGCTGCGGACGGAGGCACACGTGGCTGCTGGGGTGCTGTGGAGGCGCATGGACGCGCAGGCTGGTCGGAGGAAGAAGGACCCGGCAGAAAGAAGAATGCTCAACTCATTCACGCAGGCTAGTCGACGTAGGAAGAATGGCAGACGGGTAATTAACCAGAAGACTATGGGGACAGTGGAGTGTTGTGCAAGACATAAACAGGATGAGCCACTTTAATTTTTCAGCTTCCTTTGCGCAGTTCATTTCCGAGAACGGCTTTGGATGGATGAACCATTTTGAAATCAAAGAGTTTGGCGGGGCTATTGCCTTTTGGCCCATAAGCCAGTGGAGAAGCTGCACAAAAGCCCTACCAAAGAGGGCATGAGCCATGGATGCAAGCGACTGAATGCACTCTCACTTTAGATAATGAATATCGCTGGCGTGGGTAGCATGGTCTGATGACCATAGAAAATGAAGAAATCAGTCGATATTTGGGATTTGTCCGCGAGGAAAGGGGTTGATGCCTGGAGGAGTTATAGTAGTTTCATGTGCAGTTGTGCCAGTGTAATAGTGAGGGCCGGCATGAAGCAGAGTGCGCACAACAAGCTTGAGCTCCATCTCGAGCAGTAATGGTGTGACAACATCGGAGAACAGAGAAGAGAGCGGGGAGCCGGCAAGGAATAGCTCGAAGTCATCGAAGGAAAGATTTTGAGGCCGAATGACACAACCGCAGTTATCATTTCTAGCATTGACTTATTAAAAAAATATGCTCACAATAACTAAAATTGGCAGCCTCCTTCATTCCCCATGAATGCATCCCTGATCAGAACTGCAATGAAAATTTTGACCAAAAAATTTTGACCATCAGTATTATCCTAATTTTCATGAATTCCTTCTACCTTAGAGGATCTTCGAGAAAGGCTCCTACTTGATCCTACAAAAAAAAGATTGGGGCTTGAGAAAAAAAATCCACTTCAACTGGGCCCCTACTGTAGCCCCCATCCCCACAGGAATGCATATCGACTGACTTGCCATGTTTACGGTACGGCGCTTGCAGCAGGATCCGCCGTTCACTTGCATCTGACTGCTCCAGCGTCTTGGCTTCCAAACAGCCCACTCCTGCCCAACATTGCTCGATTTCGCTGTTGTACAATACATCGAGAGGAAAAATCAGGAAACATAGAGTTGTTTTGGAGGATAACATCCGTCGCTGCTCTATTTTGCCGCCGGAATTTAATACACAACCTGCCCCTTTCTTCTCCTCTCACTTGCGAAAGAAAAGAAAACCGGAGATACAAGAGGAGAGGCGATTAGTCAAAGCCATCTAGTTCTTGGAGTTGATCAAGTTATGCACTGGTCATAACATGAAGACAACAAGTGTAAGGGGGACCCTTGAAAAAAAAAGTGTAAGGGGGCGTGGGCCCGCCTGCTGCGGACGGAGGCACACGTGGCTGCTGGGGTGCTGTGGAGGCGCATGGACGCGCAGGCTGGTCGGAGGAAGAAGGACCCGGCAGAAAGAAGAATGCTCAACTCATTCACGCAGGCTAGTCGACGTAGGAAGAATGGCAGACGGGTAATTAACCAGAAGACTATGGGGACAGTGGAGTGTTGTGCAAGACATAAACAGGATGAGCCACTTTAATTTTTCAGCTTCCTTTGCGCAGTTCATTTCCGAGAACGGCTTTGGATGGATGAACCATTTTGAAATCAAAGAGTTTGGCGGGGCTATTGCCTTTTGGCCCATAAGCCAGTGGAGAAGCTGCACAAAAGCCCTACCAAAGAGGGCATGAGCCATGGATGCAAGCGACTGAATGCACTCTCACTTTAGATAATGAATATCGCTGGCGTGGGTAGCATGGTCTGATGACCATAGAAAATGAAGAAATCAGTCGATATTTGGGATTTGTCCGCGAGGAAAGGGGTTGATGCCTGGAGGAGTTATAGTAGTTTCATGTGCAGTTGTGCCAGTGTAATAGTGAGGGCCGGCATGAAGCAGAGTGCGCACAACAAGCTTGAGCTCCATCTCGAGCAGTAATGGTGTGACAACATCGGAGAACAGAGAAGAGAGCGGGGAGCCGGCAAGGAATAGCTCGAAGTCATCGAAGGAAAGATTTTGAGGCCGACCGGTGACCTGGGGCACGCATTCGGGCCTCAAAAAAAAAAAGGGGGGGGGATCTGGATATAATGTAGTATGTATATTGGTCAAGGCCTGGCCCAATAGCCTGTCCGATTTAGAATTCCACGCTCCCGCCGAGCTAAAAGAAAAAAGGACCCAGCCCACTGTCCATCAGCCGTACAGGCTGCTGGAATTTGCATTTGCAGCTGCGTACAGGTTGCTTAGCCTGCTTGCATACATGTACGTACACAGAAGTCGATTCGTCGCTCCATCTCCTAATGACGACTCGCCTCCTATAAACACCATCGCCAATTCATCATCGCTCGCTTCGGCCATCTGTTTTGTTCGGCGACTCAAGGAACAAGGTTGATCGCTGCCGCCGATCGCCTGATTCTAGTTCTTGATTCTCGCCCCTCATCTCTCAATGTTAGAAATCCCAATCCCTAAATTCTTGTCGACCTGTGTTCTTGCTTTTTCAATTTTGATTGTATTAAACAAGTTTCATTCCTTGATGTTTCTTTTCAATTTGTAGGATGAAAAAGCATGCATCGATCAGGCAGTGAGAAAAGGAGAATATAGAAACATATTGAGGAGATGAATGAATCACAAAAAGGTGCTATTCATAATTTTTTCAAGAATAAACCTTCAAGGAACAATGAGGAGTTGGTGATGGTTATTGTTGAGAAACAAGCTAATGAGGCTTCACAAGAAAATAATAATTTATATTTATGGTAAATGGGGGCCTCCATTTATCATCTCGCACCGGGCCACCAAATTCTCAGGGCCGGCCCTGCATATGCACTGACATTGATGAGGAAGGCAAAGGAAGCGAGGGATTGAGGGTGACAATTGGGTCTTATGAAATATTTCCCGATTCCATACTTACATTTGTCACTATTCTCTTGCTCAAAGGAAAACCTTTTTGGACTGAGATAATTCCCCAAAGAAACATGTTAGAAACAACGGTTTGTTGAAACATGTGACAACAATAGGCAAAAAAAATCTTAGAAACATAGATTGGAAAAAAGTAGAATAAAGATTTTAAAAGAAGCTACGTGGTTGGAAGGAAAAATATTATGCTTACGGTTTTCGGTTAGTGCTTATCAAGTTTGTTCTTAGAAGCTGTCTATCTTTCTTTGAATTCCCAGTAATTTATGAGAGCAAACCGATAAAAAAATCATTGTTACACATTGCCAAAATAATTCAAATTCTTATAATCATAGTCAATTTGAGATTTCAACATATTAGGGATTTGTTTTCCCTTTTTGGAAGAGATCAGAGCATGCTTACTCTGTGCAAATTTGGAATGCCAACAAATATTAAGGACACAAAGGGGCAGTGTAATAAAACATATGATATTTATATTTATTGGGTAATTCCTTGTATGCCACCAAAAAACTTGTTATACATCATATGTCATCGGTGTGTATATCCACTAACAGTGGCACATTAGGGGTCTGGGTTTTAACCAGTGGCATAAAAGGAATTGCTCCTTATTAATTACATCCATAGAGTTGTATTTTTTTAATGAGGAAACATACATATGAAGGGTATGTCTTCCCTTCAAGCACGTGATTGTAGGAAAATTAGGGAATAGTTTAAGTCGTAAATTGCAGGCTTATAAAAACCGCATCCATCGGTTCACAGGCCTTGAGCACTCAGCTGGGAGAGAAGCAGTGTAGAAACCTAGCCGGTGTTCTGCATGCCGGCGGCGATACCCTTCATGGTAATGATGAGTGTGTCCTCCAGTCCCGGTGCGTACTCACTTGTTGAGTTGAGCTGGACCACGTTGGCAGGCTCCTTGTTCAGCGGCGGCTGCTTGGCCACCTTGAAGTTGGGGTCCCTTATCTGCTTCAGGGTGTAGGCCTGGAACACATTCAGGGTGGTGATGTAGGGGTCACGCAGCCTCAGGCCCTGCTTCAGGTAAGGGTCGCTCTCAAGAATTTCCTTGTGCCCTGCAATCTGTAGAAAACCAGCAGGATTCAAGTTGCTTAGTAACGTTCTAACGTGTTGTGTTGTTTCCTTTCCAAAATTCATAATGAGCAGTTACATAAGCAATAACATTGAACGGGAGAGTACCTGGAGGAGAAGCTCCTGCGTCTCCAAATACTTGCTCCTCAGGTTCTCACCAAATGGCTTCAGCTCGTCGGCGACGAGCAGCTTGTCATAGAGAGCGGCGATGCCGGGGTCTCCCTTGGCGAAAACCATCTCAAGCAGGTCCAGGGTGACCCTGAAGAAGGGCCACTCATTGTACATTTCCTTGAGCAGCTGGAAGTTCTTGATGTCCTTGTCGATGGCAGACTTGAAAGCGGTGCCAACTCGGAGCCACACGGGGAGGTGGA
>LAPY01003496.1:20785-31423 GCA_000970635.1 Eragrostis tef | reverse complement strand
AGTGTAATAAAACATATGATATTTATATTTATTGGGTAATTCCTTGTATGCCACCAAAAAACTTGTTATACATCATATGTCATCGGTGTGTATATCCACTAACAGTGGCACATTAGGGGTCTGGGTTTTAACCAGTGGCATAAAAGGAATTGCTCCTTATTAATTACATCCATAGAGTTGTATTTTTTTAATGAGGAAACATACATATGAAGGGTATGTCTTCCCTTCAAGCACGTGATTGTAGGAAAATTAGGGAATAGTTTAAGTCGTAAATTGCAGGCTTATAAAAACCGCATCCATCGGTTCACAGGCCTTGAGCACTCAGCTGGGAGAGAAGCAGTGTAGAAACCTAGCCGGTGTTCTGCATGCCGGCGGCGATACCCTTCATGGTTATGATGAGCGTGTCCTCCAGTCCTGGTGCGTACTCACTCGCTGGGTTCAGTTTGACCACGTCGGCGGGCTCCTTGTTCAGCGGCGGCTGGGTCTTCACCTTGAAGTTGGGGTCCCTTATCTGCTTCAGGGTGTAGGCCTGGAAGACGTTCAGGGTGGTGATGTAGGGGTCACGCAGGCGCAGGCGCTGCTTCAGGTAAGGATCACCTTCAAGAATTTCCTTGTGCCCTGCAATCTGTAGAAAACCAGCAGGATTCAAGTTGCTTAGTAACGTTCTAACGTGTTGTGTTGTTTCCTTTCCAAAATTCATAATGAGCAGTTACATAAGCAATAACATTGAACGGGAGAGTACCTGGAGGAGAAGCTCCTGCTAAGGAGAAGATCCTGTGTCTCCAAATACTTGCTCCTCAGGTTCTCACCAAATGGCTTCAGCTCGTCGGCGACGAGCAGCTTGTCATAGAGAGCGGCGATGCCGGGGTCTCCCTTGGCGAAAACCATCTCAAGCAGGTCCAGGGTGACCCTGAAGAAGGGCCACTCATTGTACATCTCCTTGAGCAGCTGGAAGTTCTTGATGTCCTTGTCGATGGCAGACTTGAAAGCGGTGCCAACTCCGAGCCACACGGGGAGGTGGAACCTGGTCTGGGTCCAGGAGAAGATCCAGGGGATGGCACGCAGCGTTGTGATGCCACCACCGGGCCTCCTCTTTGCCGGGCGACTACCGATGTTCATGCGGCCGTACTCAGTCTCAGGTGTAGCCTACATGTAGCATGGGATGGAAAACACAATCAGTGAGTGAACGTGTCTTTGAACAAATGGTACGTGTAGATAAGATGAGATGAGCAACCAAATGATGGCTCATATACACATACCGATCTGAAGTACTCGACGAAGCGCGACGACGGCCATCTCGTCCATGAGCTTGCTCCACTCAGGTTTGGGCGAGACGGGCGGGTGCATGCCGTGCTCGAGCGTGGCGGCGGTGAAGCGCTGCAGGGTGCGGAAGCAGAGGTGCTCCTCCCCGAAGGAGTGCTCGATGACCTCTCCCTGGATGGTGACCCTGAGAGAGCCGTTGATGGTGTCCGGCGGCTGGGACAGGATGGCAAGGTGGGTGGGGCCTCCACCCCTGCCGACGGTGCCACCACGACCGTGGAAGAAGGTCAGCTTCACATTGTACTTCTTGGCCACCTTGGCCACCTCAGCCTGAGCCTGGTACAGCTGCCAGAGTCCCCAACCATGATCTGCTGCTTACCGCCAATGCGGTTCAGGTACCAGTCGATGGAGAAGAGGCGCTCCACGGACGCGGGGGCGTTCTGTTAAGCAAAAGGCATTTGGTTACTTCATTTGCTCCTCCTCGATATATACTATATATGTAGAATTTGATAAAAAACTAGTATATATGTACTCGAAGAGCGGCACCACCGGGAGCGGGTTGCGGATGTGGCACTCCCGCTGCAGGAGCTCGACGGCGAGCACGTCGGACGGCGCGGTGGCCATGGAGATGATGTAGGGGCCGAAGCTGTCGGAGGGGAGCTCGGCGAGGACGCGGAAGCAGCCGAGCACGTCGGCGACCTCCTCGCTGACGGGGAGGTCGGGCACCAGCAGCGGGCGCTTGCCCTGCAGCTCCGAGAGAAGCCACTCCTGGCGCTTCTCCTCGGGCCACTCGCGGTAGGACCCGATGCCCAGGTGCGTGGTGATGGCGTCGATGGCGTCCGTGTGCCGCTCCGACTCCTGACGGATGTCCAGCTTGGCAAGGGTCAGGCCGAACGTGGACACCTGGCGCATGAAGTCCAGCAGGACGCCGTCGGCGATGGTCTTGTCGCCGACCTCGACCAGGGACTTGTAGCAAACCTCAAGGGGCTCCAGGAACTGATACAATGCAATGATCGATCGAATTTTCAGTTATTACTCTAGTTAGTATATATGACATGCGACCTCATTTATCCTTTTCTTTTTGAAAATTTACCTCCTCAACACTCTTAATGGTTGACTTCTCTGGGATTTCAGAAAACCCAGTAGCCAGCAGGTCGCGCCAGCGCTCGCTCGTGTTGTACAGCTTGTCCCTCAGGTCACCAAGCACGACACGGTAAGGCTCAGTTGAAGGAATTGCCCTCCAGAACTCTGCACAAACGACAAGATTTATCTTCAGCAAAAATGGGTTGATCGATGATACTGGTATCGAAAAGGCTAGTGAAAATTTTGTACATCCAACCCTGAGTACCACTAGGAAAAACATGTCGACGGGCAAAGACTTACCTATGTAATGCTTTGAAGCTTTCTTTGGAGCACTGAGTAGTTCGTCAGCCCGGGCGCGAAGTTCATTGTTGCAGCGCCACATAGAGAGCTATAAAGACCACACCGAATTAAAACTCGGGCAAACAAATAACATAACTTCTCTGTAACAACTCTAGCATTTTGAAAAAATATACAATACCTCAAACATCAGGTCTTCAATCGAAGAGATGTACAAGTTTGCAGCAATCATTCTGGCCAGCAAGCACACATCTCTTGTCACCTCCGGTGTAACTCTTGGGTTTCCTGAAGGAAAAGGAAATATACAGATGAAAAAACATCAAAAATTGCTACACTTGTTTTGACTAAAACCAATGAAGAATTGCCACCCAAAGCAAGAGGAACAATTTACGTACCATCACGGTCACCACCCATCCAAGAAGAGAACTTAATGAGAGGCGCGTCATAGGGGAGACGCTCGTTGATCCCAATACTCTTGAGAGCAGTATCCACACGACGCAGGAACTTAGGCACACCCTTCCAAATGTTTTCCTGGAAGTAACTCATCCCGTAACGCATTTCATCCTGTGGGGTTGGTTGGGCCCTCCGGACTTCATCAGTTCTAAAAGCAGCTTGGATCTGTCAACAGTAAGGATCCACAGAACGCATTAGACCTTTACCATCAATGCTTGCTAAACACTCAAATTATTGCCAAATGGGTTAAAGCTGATTTGGTTCCAATGTATGTGTTCCATTAAGCTCTGACTTAGAATTTTTATTTTGGTTAACTTGGCAAGAAAGAAAAGAAATGATGTATACCTCAGCCTGCAGAGCCTCATCGAGCTCCTTCTTCTCATCCTCCGTGATGTCCTTGGCATACAGCTGCGTGAGGCAGTTCCGGATCCTGCGACCAAATAAAAAGATGGATCAGAAATTGGAATTATCTCAACGATCAGTGGAGATGGGATGCACGAAGAGAGAATCGACTAGTAGAAGATGAAATAGCTAGTGACATTACGTACTTGGTGTGCTTCTGGAGGAGCGACCTCCTGAGGGACTGCGTGGGGTGAGCGGTGAGGACGAGCTCCACAGTCTGGCTCTTGAGCGCCTCGAACACCTCCTCTGGCTTCTTGCCGATCTCCTTGACGAGGCGCTTGAGCGTCTCCTCGATGTCGGACTCGGTGGTGGCGTTGCCCTCGTCGGAGAAGTCCCCGCGCTTGAGCTTGTTCCTGCGGCGGTTGGCGATCTGCACCTCCTCGGCAATGTTGGCGAGGTTAAGCATGTGGGAGAAAGAACTCGCCACGATGATGGCATCCGCGGGGTCCAGGCTGGTCAGCTTGGTGCCCAGCGCGTCCAGCTTCGACTCGTTGTGCTTGATGTCGTACTCAGCGGCAGTCTCATAGAACTCCTGAACCTGCACGTACGTAGGAGGAGAAGAGGAGTGAGACGCTGGAAGAGTGTGTTAACACTACAAGAGTTAAAAAAAAAAATCCGACGGTATACTTGGAAGTGGGCTACTGTTTTACTATAGCGGCTGCTGAAAAAAATAATTGCGAATACTGTAGCGCTACTGAAGAAATAACTAGAACATTGTAGCTACTACAAAGCAGCCTGCCGAACAGGATAGAGATTTTAGGTAATCGACACAATACTGTTGACAAACATATGCAATTGTACTTGATCACTATTGGCCACTAAGCTAAAAGATAATAAAGACCAACACTATCAGCCACTAGAATGAGAACTGTCGGCAAACAGTGAATATCTTGTAGTGTGAGCTCTATGTACGACCAGTTGCACCCGAAAGACTAACCTAGCGACAAAGAGCTGGCAATTCACTTATGGTTCAACAGAAATAGCCAATTAAGAATAAAATTTATCGAGTCGGAGAATGTACGAGTTCACGGATGCTCGAGCCATGGAGGCTCTGCAGGATGTCGAGGAAGCGGTCGATGAGAAGGGCATCGTACTCGACGAGCTTGTCGTCCTCGGAGACCTTCTTAGGAGCCAAGAGCCGGAGCGACGCGTCGATGGAGGGGTGCTTGGTTGCCATGGCTGCTGGCTCAGCTGGCGGCAAAGGTGAGGAGCTTGCTCGTGCCGTTGCTGCTAGCCGTTGTTGGGTTTAAATAGGGATGAGAGGACGCGAGTTTGTGTTCAGTTTGGGGCGGTTGGTTGGAGGGATAGCAGGTGGGGGATGTGAGGCTGTGGACACAAGCGGCAAGCGGACGACCGAGTGCCGATGCTGGTTATCTTTTCGGTTGTGGCCTGTGCTGTTGGCAGCCAGCCACGGCTTATCGTCATCGCTCGACCTCTTGTGCAATTTGGGGTTTGTGGTCTTGTCGTGTGCATGGCGTCCATGTCGCTGGCTATTGGAGTCTTCTGTGCCCTTGTCGTGTGCAAACAGGTGGCAAATGCCCAGTGGTTGGGTCCCTTCATCCATACGTCCCCTGCACGGCGCACATTCTTCGACATATCTAGCGGTGAGCAGAAGCACATGATTTTTGGCAACGAATTAGGAGGCGTCTGATCATGCTCGGTTTCTCCGAAAAACTGGGACGTGTGTGGTCTTGGACCCTTGGTGGTTGGGTCTTGCCGGATAAACCACACGATTGGTTTGTATTGTCGCGCTATCCTTTGGGGCTTCCTGGGCCCAATGTCCAGGTCTGTACCGTACCAGGTCCGCATGTTGCAGATTTTCGTGCTTTCATTTGATTAATTCCTCACAGTTAGCAATAAGTTAAAATATGATTGGCTTGTCCAAAAAGAAAGTTAAAATATGATTGGCTAATTGATAAGTGGCCTGTTTATAACCACTAAAAGCTGTTATATGCTTTGAAGTGATATGCACTGTTCTGTTTGCCAAACCCAAACTGTTTGCTTGCTTATACCTGGGTCATCCATATAGATCAGAATGTGATTTACCAATTTGCAACCACACGTGAAATAGCTTTGTCTGGCAAACCTACTTTCGTTGAAACTGAAGCATGCGGAAGCTAAAGTGGTACATGTCTGAAACATGCAGAAGCCATCAAATCCCCTGGTTGAGCCTAAGTTCTCTGTACTGAATAGGATGGAGGCAAATCGATTACCTACATTGGGACCTATCATTTTCAGTGAATAGAAGTACTTCTGTTGAGAGATCATTCGGTTGCACTTAGATAACAGTTAAAAAACAATAAAAGAATAATCTTATGTGATGTGAGTGAACATCCAGCTGTCATGGAGGTTCTGTCAGCTGATTAAGTTTTCATCCAGCTATTAACT
Organism: Eragrostis tef; assembly: GCA_000970635.1. Classification (NCBI taxonomy): domain Eukaryota; kingdom Viridiplantae; phylum Streptophyta; class Magnoliopsida; order Poales; family Poaceae; genus Eragrostis; species Eragrostis tef. The sequence goes on along the minus strand of LAPY01003496.1, from coordinate 25,540 downwards.
AACATAATTTCTCATTTCTTACTGAAATTAGAATCCTTATTCTTTCAGGTAGGGACCATGGCGCGGTGAATCGCTCTGTGCATATGTTTTCAAGGAGGAGGACTTTGTGAGGTTCAGAAACGTTAAACACATGCATATTTGGGCGTGTCATTGCCTGTTTGCAGGGAACACAAGCTGGGAAAAAGGATATGGAATTAGTAATGATTGATCGAGTCCAAAGCAGAGTATTAGACAAGGCTTTTCAGCATTGAGTGCTAGTCGGGTCTCCTGCAAGCCAATGTAGTACTGTAACATGCCAATTTTCAATTGCATGTTATCCAGCATAATCACACAACATGAGCATCATATTAAAATGTTTTCAGAATTTTTTGCCCTGCTTTGCATTTGAAGTTCAAGTTGATAATTTTTTGTCTGCGATTACACACCTTATTAAGCAAGTTAAAACATTTGAACAGAACTTATGCTGAAATATAATTTGATAAATGACTAGAAGTTAAACCTTGAGTTTAAATAATTTTTATCATATTTTTATAAGTGTTTTCGATGCTTCTAGAATCCAAATAATGTTTACCACTTATGCAAATTTGAATAATTTTAATTAAACCCTGATTCATTTTTTTCAGTGGATCTTGTTCAAATGGATCTTTGTAACTTTGTTGGTCTGCGCTAAGGGAAAAATGCCTCCCAGGATAAAACGGCACACGGTTAAGAGATGATTTCCCTTGCGGTAAGCTCTCGAGGAAAAAAAATGTTCTCCCCAGACTTTTCCCACCATTTCCATGTTTTAAAAAACCGACAGGAAGTGTTTCCCTGTGACAGGAAAATGTCAATGCCAAGAATATTGCGAACTTCCCTGGTCTGGATGCCCCAGAGAATTCCGTTCAGCACAGACCGGAAGGGGCCAAGTCGCTGGTGACCCAAGACTTGTTTCTCGTGCAGTTGCTGGAGAGACCAGACAAATCTTGGTCCGGGGCCATCACCTCTGCCTCTCCATCCCTTCCCCTGCCTTGCTCCCTCCCTCGCTGGTGACAGCTCGCGCAGAAGAGCGGCTACACGCGGCGGAGCTCGCCTGACAACATCTCAACGCGGCCCGTCGCCGTGAGGCCGCGCCACCCCTTCCACTCTCCATATCACCGTCGTCAAGAATGCATAACCCCAAAAGGCCGCCCTCTCGCTTCTTCCCCGTCGCAAGCGCCGAGAAGCCGTCCGTCTTCTACCTCGCAGCCTGCCGCATCGAGCTCAACCACGTCGTCAGTTTCGTCCATGTCAGTGAGCCATTCTTCCGTTCGCTCCGTGAATGTCTTCTTGATTCATTAGCTCTGCTGTTCGTAGCATCAGTGCCCTTTTGCCATCCCCTGTAGCCGCCGGATTCGTCGTTTTGTCCGTCGCAGCCGAGGAGCCCATGCCGTGAGCCCCTTCCTGAGCTCTTCTCCGCGTCGACTGGTGAGATTCCCCGTGGCCTGAGCATACTCGCCTCCCTCCATTTTCTCCCATCCCGTGGCTTCCAGTGCCACACACGCTTTAGCAAGGTTTGCCGTTGCAGAGCAGAGAGCACCATGGCTGTGTCATGAGCGGTAAAGAAGGACGCTAATTAGCGCATTGCCCTGTTAGTAGTACTAGCCCATCTCACTTCTTTGAAAAGATCGCCAGAATTGATTGTTTGGTAAAGTAAAACAGAAATTGATGTCAGTTCCGAATAATCTGAAACATCTAGTTTGTACATGTCTTGCTGTACTAGTTAAAATTTTGTGAATTTCTGAAATGTCTGTTAAATGACAGCAACATTTATTTTATGTTCCATCTGTTTTAAACCATAATTAAATAATGCTCTGTCCAAAAGTGAAACCTCTTTATGAAAGCTTAATAAATTCAGTTCTATCAGGTAAAAATGTTTGTGGTCATGAGAAGACTGCCTAAAGTTTCAAAATGAATTGCAAGCCGCGTTTGCACTCAACTAATCCAGTCACAACTTGAGGAACTTTAGACCATTTCGTTCCTTAAGCAATGCACTTATGACTTCCTGCACTCTATCTTTCATTTGAAGCATTCCTCATGTAATTTTAATCATGCTCATTGCAATGCATATACTTCTTTCTCTTTTAGATAATGTTACAACAAAAGACGTGGATGGTTCCAAGGTTGGACACTAGGTGGAGAACGTGAGTGAAGAACCGGAAAATCAAGGTAAGCATCTGTGCATACCTCATACAATTTTAAATGCAAATGGAGAATGAATTATGGCTTATATCTATATATATCGCATTAGATGGGCAGTTGATGTTTACATGATGGATGATTCCTACTTGCTGCACACCCTCCTTTTATTACTTGGTATATCTTGCATAGCTGGTAATGAAGGGTGGGCTTTAAGCCACGATTATTGCTCACTATGCTTTATAGTATAGGTAGAAATCTAGTGATGACATGGTCACGGCAATGTGAATTGATTTTATGATTCAAATTGACTTGATACTCCTTATATTGGTGAGGCCACATGAAAAATGTTTGCATTGGATATTTGGAATACCGCGCACCACTTCAAAACACAATTCGAACAACAATTCTCTTCTGTGTTTGGCAAGCCTCACATAGTCAATGCATATTGTAGAATGAGGTGGTGTCATCTTCACTTGCAAGTCTTGCACTATATTCCAGTACTCATCCACTGCTTTCTAGTAATTTCACAAACAATTTGCAATTTCATGAGCATTTCATTCAAAGAATCACCATTGTCATGCTCCAGCAGATATGTAATGAACCAACTCTTTCAGTAACTTATGCATCAACCCCCCCCCCCCCCCCCCCCCCCCCCCTTTTTTTTTTTGTGGGGTAAGACCCTTTGTTTTGTTATGAATGTAAGCATGTTTGGAGGGCACAGGTCGATCGGCATACTTTATGGTCACCAATGCAATCAAAGTATATGGTAAACCTAGGTAACCTGAAACCATTAAAGTAGCATAAATGCCCATGACCTAAGCATGGTTAAAAACTAGAGTAAAAAGAGTTTCGGCCAGAATAAAGCCATCATAGATGACAACTACATAACCACGTCCCCTCTAAGTAACAACTAGTGATAATATATTATTAAAAATATCATCTGATTTAGCCGCAGCAATTGCGACCTCCAAGTCATGTTTTGTTAATTGAAAGGGATAGAAGGAATCGATGGGAGCAAGTTTGGGGGACAGGGTGGGCCTTGTTTGGATGTTGGAGAAAGACTTCAGAAAGAGCAGGGACGAGGGAATTTCGGGTGAAAGAGACGCACAAAGAAGCTTTCGTAGATGGTGGAGACGAGATTGCGTTGGAAAAAGATGCAAAATTCTAGCTTTTTCTGGGGTTAGTAGGATTTGGAGAGATTTCTTTCCAACCGGGTTGAAGCTAAAGTCTAACCCAAAAGTTTGCTGATCTGAACTCATATAGCTGCTGGAGATACTGGCTTGATGTGTCGTGCTGTCCCGACTAGTTTAACCATGTGAAAACGCACGGAAGGTTGATCTTTGCGCACTAGTTACAGTTGAGATCTGTAAAGGGGCTGCACACTCCTGATGATCTCGCTGGACACAACAAAAAAGTTGCATGAACTGAAATGCGCGGTGGATCCCTTCTCTTTTTATTTAAAGTCAGACATGACTATATTCATCTCACAAGTTACGTTGGCTCACTCAAAGCAGGGTAATGACAACGGGCAAGTACAACGACAAAACTACCGCGTTAGCCATGTACTCATGTTACATGCACATTTTTTCTAGGTAGACGTGACTGATCCAAAGGAAGTAAAGAAAGAAGTGATGCGCAAGAATACCTGATTGTTCTGTCCTTTGCTTATGCTATATATAATGATCAGAGACGTGCTGCACGGTGCTCACTAACTAGCACTAGCTAATGTTCTACTCAAGTACAGAAGAAAGCCACCGAACATGATTGAGAAAAAAAACTATGTCCGATAAACAATATGCATTGTTTGTGTCGGCACAATTTCCGTTATAGATTGATTTCTTAATTTGTAGCTTCTGAATAGTTGCCTTATTAATATCTTCCGTCGATCCAGTGCTATCGCTGTTGATTAATTCCCACTTATGGTAGTAGTACAACAAGTGGGACTCTTTTCATATGAGTAGACTAACAATAATTAAACAAACAGTGATGTCTCATTTCTTGAACGATGGAACATATCACACATTTATGTAAGAGCTGGTAGCTGATTAGCTTGGTTGGTAATGTGTGTTTTCACTTCTTCAATATCTCCATTTCTCGTGCTTTAGATTTAGGGGAATTCTCTTGTATGCCACCTAAAAAACTTCTAATATATATCTCATATGCCATCGTTGTCTCAATGACTAATAGGGCTTTTTGTCAGACATGTGGTGGCATACAAGGAGGTTTTAGTTTAACCTAGTGAAGTACAAGGTATTTTCTCTAGATTTGTATAGAGCTTAATTTCAGGACGACAAGGTACATCCTAATGTTTAAATATTGTTCCTTCAAAAAAGTGTTTAAATATTTGCAACGGTTGTGTATTGTTGCTGTTTCTTCAATATATGTTTGAAGTGCTATTTCTCGCGAGTTTGCTGCAAAAACTCTGGTGATTTGTGCCCTTGTGCACTCCAGCTGACAGAAAATGTGAAAGTATAGAAACGACATCAAGGTGATGTTTCGTGGTCATGTAAGGTAAAGAAAGACAACCGTAAGAACATATCCTATCTAGTACTACAAGTTGGTAGTCATTTGGTGTCCCTGCTTACAGTCTTCGTAATA
>LAPY01003496.1:0-11920 GCA_000970635.1 Eragrostis tef | reverse complement strand
TCTGGGGCAGCGTGGGGAACGGCGGCTCGTCGGCTTCGGCCGCGCCGTCTCCGATTTGGGGCTCACCGCCTCCGTCCACGATGTCGTGGTAATGTTATCTATTCTTGTGGAATCACAACGATGTACATACTGTTTGAAGCATTTCTGTTCCTCATAGTCACTTTGTCCCCTGTTCTGATAGCCTCATAGGCCACTAGATGCTCATTTCCTTTATCCAAGTACTCTTGATGGTATTCTGCAAAAGACCACTCGATTGAGATATGGATGTTAAGTAAATTGGTCCTTGATCCTACTGACAGCGTGAAACAGCAAGTTAATTTCATATCCTCTTGTGATAAAGGAAAGATTAAAAAAATAGAATGTTGTAATCTTTTGAAGCGACAGTTGTCTGTCGCAACGTAATCATGCGGCAAAGTTTAGGACATCTGACTATAATCCTGTCCTCTCTCCATTTTTAAATTGTTATCGTTAGGACATCAACTCTAATTCATTTTTGAACTAAAATTGTTGTCCCAACGACAACAATTTAGAAACGAAGGGAGTATGTTTTTTGCAGTGACAGTACATCAGGTAGTCAGTTGTGCTGTTCAGAGTGAACCATTAGCTGAGTTTTTAAATGGTATATAATAGGTATTTTTAATTGGAACATTGTACTATATAGTTTGTGTAACCAAGCAAACGTGTTTTAGTTTATTGGAATGGAGTGTTAGTCATCAAAGTGTGTAGTAGCTCAGCTGCCTTGCTTTGAACTCTCTCAACGCTACTCACCCACACACACACAATTATGTTGCATGTGTTCAAATAACTATCTTCAGTGACTTGCAGGTACATCCATCAATACAGAGAAGAGGTATTGGTCGAAAAATAGTTGACAAAATTACAAGGTAACTTACAGAATAATTTATAATCGTCTATATAAAGCAAGAAAAGTTTTTAAACCGAATCATCGATCATTTGTATGTCCTTTTAGATAAAAGTAACAAAACCGTCGCATCAAAACATGAAGTATTGCATATATTTCAAGAAAACTAACTGCCAAATGAAATAAAGAAAATATAAAAAAGGTAGGTGTTTCTCTTAGAAATATGTTAGTTTGGGCGAAATCTCATGATATCAGCGTGCTTGACCTGCCAATACTGAGGGATCATCTAACCATGTATTATGCGGTCAACTCCAATTATCAAGGATCTCTAAATCGATTAATCTTAAAACAACAGACAAAGTTTATGTTTCATTTGAAATACTGCTGTAATCAGTATGCGTGCTTGTAAGCTGCAGTATATTAATTTATTGTTGAAAGTTAGAGCTTCCTCTAATATTTCGTTTGCTGGAAAATTGTCTGCAGGGTACTCCATAGCAGAGGTATATATGATATTTCTGCGTTGTGTACAGAAAAGGAGAGGTATGATATTATTTTTATTTTTCCGTATTGTTGTATAAAATTGTGTATCACTTGATCTATTAAAAAGTATGCTGATGTTTGTTTATTTTTATGGTTTTCAGACCCTTTTTTGAAGCTTGCGGTTTCGGTGATGATATGATGGGTTCAACGACAATGTTGTATACTAGAAAAGCACACAAATAGAACTCATGCGAAAGACATGATTGATATGATAGCTCATCCGCTAAAATCTACTGCAACTATTTTCATATACCACTACTATAGAAGGGAATTATGAGATGTGGCAGCGATCCAATCCGCCCATTTATTGGAGGGGGTAACCACAAAAAATTAGAGAAGCCATTGCATACATGGAATTATGAGATGTGTTAGCGATCTCAATCTTCTCATTTATTGGAGGGGTAATCACAAAAAAATAGAAAAGCCATTGCATGCTGCTATATTAGTATGTGTAAAGATAGCAATTTTTTCAGAATACAATCCTGAACTTTTTGTAATCGTTACAAATATCAATATATGTGAATTGAAAGTCTTTGGTGAACCCAGCATTCACCCTTTCTTACACAATTGTTGCTATACGTTTACAATTGCAATTATAGTTGAACAAAGAGGGGATTATAGGAAGGGATCCGTTAGCCTTTATATACTCCTTGTTTGAAAAGTTGTATTTGTTTACTTCCGAACTTTTGGAATATGGTTCAGATCTGTATTTTACGATGAGGATGTGGACCAGGACCAAAAAGGCTGCTTAGATACTCAAGTTTCCTGATGATCAATATTCCGTGGCTTTAATAATGAATAGTAAAACGATGACCTACTGACGGCGGTGAAATGTAAGCTTCATACTATACATGCAACAGTTTTTCTTGAAGCTGATATATACAAACTATTAAAGGGAGGTTCAACTCTGTAATTCAACCCTTTCAATGCAATGAATGCCTATTGATTCCTGAATTTCCTTCTTGATCCTTGAACTTTCCACAATAATAATTGACTAAATCTTTAGCTGCACAGATCAGATATAGTTCATACCGCAGCTTCGAACACTTGTTCATTCGGAGCTCCAAACACTGTCCGTAGGAACCTCTCAATCACTGACAAGAATTCTTCAGGCCTTTCTTCCTGCGGCAAGTGGCCACAACTCTTGATCACCTCAAATCTTGCTCCAGGTATAGCGGTTGCGAGGCGCTCAGCATTCCAAGCAGGAACAATTCGGTCAGTGTCACCCGTCACCACTAACACTGCAATGTTAAGCCAACTTTATTCAGAAGTCAGAGAGCACATTGTTTGTCAGAGACCTTCCCAAAAGTGCCACAAGTTTAGTATAAATCTCGTCGAACCAGTTAAAAACATATAACAATTTTATTATCTCTATTGTACGTGTTTGAGAAGCTGGGTGGAACTTAACCTGGGCATGAGATCTCTGAAAGCCTCTTTGATACTGGTGATCTTGACTTGGATGCAGAGTCTATGATCATGGATATGGTGTGCTCCACCAGAGCCCTCTCCCAACCCTTGGATCTCAGCGGCTGACAAGAAAAGTAAAAATTGCGCGAATTACAACATCAGCAAGTATCTGATAATTGTCTAATTTCCTGAATGTAGCGCAGAAATCTCACCTTTGTGTACCCTTGTATGACATTATCATCTACTTTGCTTGGGTCATACCATGCATTACGGACGCCCAGTATACCAAATTTATCCATGATCCATCTTATCTAGGACACAAAAGTCCAATCATAAAAAGAATATTGAATGCATAAATGCACATATTAAATGACAGCTTTGTTTTGGAATATGTATTTACTCATGCACATTTTAGGATTTTCCAAACCTATACAAGTACAACTTAGTGTCTTGGATAAACATTACCATCATAGTTGTCCTAACATGGTTCAGGAACGAAATCAGACTAGTAATTCTTCCTCAGCTAGAAACAAAGTGCGACGTTGTAAAAGTGAAAATAAATGCAAAGGGAGCATCGATCGGCTATACTCCTACCATTTTCTTATACACAAGATCAGGTTTTAGTCATATAATCACCCAACGCTATACCTACTTTAGTGAAAAGCAAAGTCAATTTCGATTTCTGGCAAATTGGAATCAGCATACCTAATCAAATCAGAAAGTTAGTAGCACCAACTTGTATAAATCAGAATGACTATTACAGAGCTAACAGTAAGCTCTAAACATTAGCTTACCAGCATCACGCCCAATGTTGATCGAAGAAAAGCAACAAGAGCTTTAAGATACAAAGACCGAAATACATCTCGTATAGCTGTTACCATCTTTGAAACAAGCCCTGCAATGCACATACATAGCTCAAGAAATCCTCTCCGAATTCTAGTGAATAGATTCTGAGATGAATTTTCATCAGTGGAGCCCTTCTGCATTTGCGCTTCTTGTTCCTCTGAACCGCTCTTTTTCACACCCTTCCTTGGTGCAAATATCGCAGGTGCTACTAGAACAAGCGCAGCCACCCGCTCTGGCGCCTCGAAGTATGCTTCCACAGCTACAAGGCAACCTGCCGAGTGCCTGGATCATGATCATCACTCACTTTTATTTCATTCTTGTCACATAAAGCAATGCACATAGGCGGATCGACGAAATGCACATATTAGTACCCGACAAGGACAGCCTTCTCTGCCCCAAGGTAGTCGATGAATGCTAACGTGGCCATGACCGAGAACGCCATGGAGTACGGGTTCAGAGGCTTGGCGTCATCACCGGACCAATGGGTCCTGGACGTGAGACCAAAAGCCGGCCGGTCGAACGCAAGAACCTTGGAGCTGGCGATGCGGGCCAGCGGTCGCATGACGCGGCTCCAGGAGAACACCGACGCGCCGAAGCCGTGCAGCAGCAGTACGGGTAAACCAAACTGATTCCGGCCGACATCTGCGACGGTTGCATCCGAGGACTGGCCACTAGCTGACTGTGACTCCTCATCCTCATGGCTGCAAATCTTGTGGTGGAGCCTTACGCCATTGATCTCGAAGAAGCTGCTGTCCGGGTCTGCGAGGGCGTCTGGGTCGAGGAGCTCGTCCTGGTCGATGCCGGCCACGCTCCGGCGACGCCGCCGGCGGGGCGGCATCTGGGCGCCGCCCGGAACCGCTCCTGCATTTACTCTGGAGAATTAGTACTATCAAGCTGGCGGTTCTTGTTTCGGGCAAAGTTCAATCTTTGCTAGAACAAAAGCTGAGCCCACAAGGTTGACGGTTTGCAGTGAATTTTACTAAGAACACCGCATCTCGTTCCCATGAAATTGGAAGCATCCCCATCCAAATATGAAATCTTTGGCAAGAGGGATAAAGAAAGTTACCGGGGAACTCAGCTGACGCGGACGCGGAGGCTGAGGCTGCCGGAGGACAGACTGACCGCCGCGTGGGAAGCGGCGGCATCCTGGCCGCAGACGCGGCGGCGCCCAAGTGGGCGGCGGCGGGTGGGGGCCGGGGAGAGAGCAGCATCGGCGTCTGATGAACCACGGCGGCGGGAAGCCGTTGTCTGATAGCTCGGGGCCACGCTGCAGTGACACACCAACTGGGTTGTCGTGTCGGCAAACTAGCCGTGTGCCACCGGCACATTATCTTCAAAATTATTTTCTGTGATGAGACAATAATGATCTTCTTTAGATAGCGACCTAGTACAGCGGCGACTTGTTTTCTGTTGACTGATGACATGTGGAAGGGATGTCGACGACGTCGATGGAAAATCTGGAGACTCCTCAAGTCCACCAAACGGAGGAGTCGGATGGCAGCGTTTGCTCAACATGATCTATAGTTAGCACGGTGTCTGGAAGGAGCGCAATCGCAGGATTTTTCAGCAAGTTTCCATGCAGCCGCAGCAGGTTCTAAGCCTAATTAAAGAAGAGATTAAACTGAGAGAGATAGCCTATGGCGGGCGTGTGGAGGAGACTCAAGAATAGAATATGACGCAACATCTCTTTCAGTTTGGTGCTTCCTTATATAAATCATGTAACAAATAGCCTGTAATGAACCATGTATTTCTGTTCTCTTCTTAAATGGCTTGCTCATTGGTTCGAAAAAAAAAAGATCTATAGTTAGCACGGTAATATAAGGCAAGACCACCAAACTTATTAGAACCCCGACTGGAATTTGCACAAAAATGTGTCTCGCGGTTAGAACTTGCGTATTCCGCCAGCCGATCAATCAGCCAACACAAAATATTCAGGGACATCGGCAAAGCATACAAACAAACGCAAGAGGTGTTGGTTCCCCAGTTTCTATCAAGCTCCAGTCTGACAGTGGCATAGAACACAGCACGTTTGCCACTACAATCATACTGAAACGCATAGTATAAACCGAAGAAGATTGACCAGGAAGAATCTGCACTGTTGCCTTTGTTCAATCAGACAGAACTAGCCATAAATGATTTACAAAAGCACATGTTCAGCGACCACAGGTACTGATTAAATTAGGTAGGTAACACTAACCCAGTTAAAAACAAAAGCCAAAATATAGATTACATGTATAACTTAAACTGCTTACTACTATTACATCTGTCCCTAGAGGTTCAGGGTTAGATAAGTTACCACACTGGCATATGGTACAACACATGAGAGATTGTGAGATGGGCAGTTAAAATACTGTACCAAATGCTGATCACCAGGATATCTTATTCACCCCCCAAAATGCATACAGCTCATTACTAGCCACACAAGAGGAGGCTAGTCAATTATTATCTTTGGCAACCGAAGGCCCCTGACAAACAGAATCACTGACTGAATCAAAGTCAATCTTCCGACAAATGCTTGGGCTCAGCTTAAACGCTTTAAGAGACGACCTCATAGGAGCATCTGGGCATGTGGTTGCAATGCCAGTGAGTAGAGGCTTCGAATCAGGTGTCTTGTAAATCAGAGTAGTGTCCGTTTTCTCCTGCCGATCAAGAAAACCATCTGGCATAATTATGTCAAGAATCATATTCTCAAGCACTAGAAGATATTGATCTTCCTCTTCATCATCATCCGAATCAAAACTCAACCTTTTAACCGGGTAGTCGCCAGACTCAAAATTCAGCTGCCTGCGAGATGGAACTTCTACACTTCTGATCACTTTCTTCATGGGTGCACAGGCCACTTCCTCTGGCCCAGGAGCAAAAGGATCAAATATGCTTTCACGTGGTGTCTGACAACCAACTGAAAGACTGTCATCTGGTGCCTCACTAGAGATCGCCAGTTCAAGTACATCTGCCCTGGGAGTGACGGCCTCAGCAACATCATCCTTGTTAAATTTAGAATCACAAACTGTACCAAAGGATTTTGTGTCTTCCTTATTTTCCAAGCGAACCAGCAGAAAAGGTTCCTCACTCAGACTCTTTTCCATCTCTTCTACAACAGTTGACTCACAGCTCACAACTTGTGAGGTCTCAGAGTCTCTCTTATCCGCTTCATGCTTCAGGGGTAATGTAGACTCAAACCCCATGATATATGTTATTTCAGAAACAAATAGAGCAGCCTCAAGCAATTTAGCCAATCAATCCCCAACAATCTTTCACACAGCAGTGCAACCTGCAGCAAATTAACAAAACGAAATTAGACATAGATATGGAGAGTGCCTGGACAAGGGGGAAAAAACAGACTGCACAGAAGTCCATAGTATTCCAGCTTGTTAAGAATGAAGATTCCGAACATAAAAAGAAAACTACAAATCAAATGAAATGAAGTAAGGCATATAACTGAAGTTGTACCACAACACTAAAGTGCTATACAGGTACCCCTGTTCTCAGGAACACCACACAAACTAACAATCATTCGTCAAGCAGTAGCTAAAGGCAAACACAGCTATTCATTTATCGATAAAAAGTAAAAACAAAGCCCTAACATTATCACAGATAACTCAAGCTTTCGGATACAATATTTACAGGCTGTTTGATTTGTGGTACGATGTCAACCTCCGGACTGTCCGAACCTAAACTGCCGTTTGTCAAAATTCAGCTGCCTGCGAGATGGAACTTCTACACTTCTGATCACTTTCTTCATGGGTGCACAGGCCACTTCCTCTGGCCCAGGAGCAAAAGGATCAAATATGCTTTCACGTGGTGTCTGACAACCAACTGAAAGACTGTCATCTGGTGCCTCACTAGAGATCGCCAGTTCAAGTACATCTGCCCTGGGAGTGACGGCCTCAGCAACATCATCCTTGTTAAATTTAGAATCACAAACTGTACCAAAGGATTTTGTGTCTTCCTTATTTTCCAAGCGAACCAGCAGAAAAGGTTCCTCACTCAGACTCTTTTCCATCTCTTCTACAACAGTTGACTCACAGCTCACAACTTGTGAGGTCTCAGAGTCTCTCTTATCCGCTTCATGCTTCAGGGGTAATGTAGACTCAAACCCCATGATATATGTTATTTCAGAAACAAATAGAGCAGCCTCAAGCAATTTAGCCAATCAATCCCCAACAATCTTTCACACAGCAGTGCAACCTGCAGCAAATTAACAAAACGAAATTAGACATAGATATGGAGAGTGCCTGGACAAGGGGGAAAAAACAGACTGCACAGAAGTCCATAGTATTCCAGCTTGTTAAGAATGAAGATTCCGAACATAAAAAGAAAACTACAAATCAAATGAAATGAAGTAAGGCATATAACTGAAGTTGTACCACAACACTAAAGTGCTATACAGGTACCCCTGTTCTCAGGAACACCACACAAACTAACAATCATTCGTCAAGCAGTAGCTAAAGGCAAACACAGCTATTCATTTATCGATAAAAAGTAAAAACAAAGCCCTAACATTATCACAGATAACTCAAGCTTTCGGATACAATATTTACAGGCTGTTTGATTTGTGGTACGATGTCAACCTCCGGACTGTCCGAACCTAAACTGCCGTTTGGTTTGAGTCATGAGTCAGCGTTGTCCGCTATCAACACGTCCTGCGCAGAGTTAATCACACACTATTTTATAGGACGGATCATGCCACGAAAACGTAACGGACGACTGTGTCTTTTATGCATGCAGAACAAACCGACGCCGGATGAGGTCAACCGTCGAAACATGCTATTACGGCTTCTCAGATTGACATCACCGACCAAAGAAACGGCAGGAATTTAATCCATCCGTTCCCCGATTCTTGCCGTTACTGACCAGAGGAATGAACTTAAAAGAATCTAGGGTGCCCTATCGGAACATCATCAATTTTAGCATGCAGGGAGTACACTGGAACATTGGATTCGCATCTGGGGATTCCTATGGATAGGGTACAAAAAACCAGAGTTCTCACTATGATCTCGGTCCTTTGAGACCACGATGCGCACACAATCACCTGAGCTAACATCCTGGAATCCGCATACTACTGTGCTTAAGATACATTGCAGATTCCAAGCATCCAGCTCCACAGAAACGGTAAACATATTCCGGCAACATAGCTAATCCTAAACCTTGAGATCACGAAATCGATGCAGCTGGCATCCCCGCGCGCGGAAAACAAATCCGAGGAAAAATATACCGAATCGACCGCCCGTAGCAGACAGATGGATAAGGGGATCCACGGCTCGAATAAAGATTGTAAGCGAACGCATCCCACCCAACCGAGCTAGGGTTTGCTTACCAGCCGAGGAAGAGGCCACGGACGGGGCCCCACTGCGCGGGCGGCCCCGCGGCGGTGGCGGCTGCCGGAAGACGGCGGGAGCAGGAGGAATCGAGGAGTATGGGGTGTGAGCGGATCTAGCCCTAGGCGTGTTTTCCGCGCCGGCGCGAAGAGCACGGGGCGGGGCGCCTAAAATGATGCTTCGGGGTGAGGTTTTGGGGGCAGGAAAACGGCGGGCTGGTTTTATTGCAAACAGCGCGCGCGCATGCCAGTACCACTGGTTTCATTCCTTTTTTGCCTCTCATTATTACGTCTGTAATTTTTTTGCCACGATATCCTCACGTTTGTATAGTCAACAATAATTAAGATAGATGCAAAAAAAGACTAAAATAAAAATAGTAAGCCCGCACTTTTTCTTACCTGTTTCACAATGACCATACAATAGCCATGACATTGCTTTGTTTGGGCTTATATATTTTATGTAATAGAGAATTACAAAAGCATTATATGAAAACCTCTGAATTACAAATGGATTTTTTTACCTTTTGTTTATGTAATATTTTTTACTTTAAAGTTTTACAACTCATGCCTAGTTTTTTTTGTTTTTGACAGAAAATTTGCTCACCTGTGCTTTAAAGGCGTGATTGGTTTCATAGATGGATTAGGCATGGTTGCGCATCAAAACTAAGCCAGCGGACAGAGCCTGGCCTGTCGCGTTCCAGTAGGTGTAATTGGTTTGTCCGCTGCTGAAAGCCAGGTTTGTTCGAGACATTGATCGGTTGGTTCGATGTAGTTATTATCCAGTGAGATACTACTCATGCACACATAAGGCATAGGTGTGGCTTAGCGTCAAAACCAGGCCAACGGAAACCTGTATTTTTTAGGATATTGATTGGTGGATCGAGGTAGTTACTATCCAACTGGATACTACACATTCACACATAACGCTTACCATGCATCGTGTGAGCCAAACCCACCGAAAGTTCAATCATACACCCCAAGCCCAACCACTCACACCCTAACTAATAAAGGAATTACACATAGGCATGGTAGCTTTTACATGGTATGACTTTCCTTCATAATAGATCCGCTTGATAATGTAGTACCAATCAATTTTCACTACAAAGTCCTCAATGGTGTTAGAACAGTAAAACCGATGATGGAAACGAGCCAAGCTAGTGTAACCAAGGTTTGATATTAGTTTGGGTTTTGATATCTAGTTTGCTTACAAACTTTGTTTTATTCTACTCTTAGCATTTTATTTGCTTCTAAGACTAATATCAACAGAACTAAACAACGGTAACCGGCATGAACAAAGGCCAAGTGACGATATCACAATGAAAATCAAAATCGTAGCCACCTTGAGTTGAAGTCATCTCCAAACCACGTGGGCTACGGTAGTGAGTAAAACAAGATGACATATATATGCCATCTCCAAAACCATAGTGGCAAAGTGGCATGCGGAGAATTGGTATTTTGGCAGCATGAAGACAGGTAGTTAGTGGCGAGGTAACGAGCGGTCAAGTAATACCATGATCTCAGTTTTTATTTGTTTAGTAGTATATTAGCTAAACTCCATCTTATTTCGTTAAAATAAAAAGTCTTACAAAATTGATCAAAATCGTGTGGTTAATAACTTCTTTGCTACAATTATGATTGGCATTTTTTGATACTAAGTAAATTGACCATAATCAAAATGTGTGGTTAATAACTTCTTTGCTACAATTCTTTCGGTTAATGTAACATATATTGAATTTACTGTACTTCCAATTTTAAGGCTAGCAGGAGGCCAAATAGGAGAATTTTTTTTTTTGAATCGGAGGATGAAATTGGTTTGGCAGAAAAGCTTGCTGTCCCAAACATGGCGATGTGCAACACACAAAAGCCAAAACCTCCCTGGAAAAAACGAGCCGCCAAGCAAACAGAAACAGCCATTCTTCGAAACGCTGGTCCCACCCACGGCGTGTCCCAACCTGTCAGTCAGACAGATCCAAGCCGCGACCCGGACGGCAGCAGGATAGGAGCCTCTCTCCCCTCCCTTGCTGCTCCTCGTCCTCCCCAAATCCCTCTCCTTCCCCTGGCGCGACGATGGCTCGCCTCCTCCTCCCTCTGTTCCAGTCGCGCGGCGTGAGGGCCTCTTCGCGGGAAGGGTATCGGGGGTGAGCATGCCCGCAGGGCTGGCGAGGCGTGGGCTGAGCGCCGGCGCGGAGGCGGGAAGTGGCTCGGCGGCGCAGGTTGTCGGGTCGGAGGAGGCGGTGGAGTGGGTCAAGAAAGACCGGAGGCGCCTGCTCCATGTCGTGTATCGCGTTGGCGACCTCGACAAGACGATCAAGTAGGACCCCGGTGCTTGTCATTGATTGCTTGCTCTGGCTACTATGCTTTGCCAATCTTTTCGATGGGATTGATGATTGGCTATCTGCAGATTTTACACTGAGTGCCTCGGGATGAAGCTGCTGCGGAAGCGGGACATCCCGGAGGAGAGGTATACCAATGCTTTCCTCGGGTACGGGCCTGAGGACTCGCATTTCGTCGTGGAGCTTACCTACAGTAAGCTTCTTCTGCCAAAACTGCCTTTGCCATATCCAGATCTTTTTGTTGTATCTGTAATGACTGGAATCTCAAAACTGCTTTTACTGGCAGATTATGGTGTGGAAAGCTATAACATTGGGACAGCATTCGGCCATTTTGGGATTGCAGTGGAGGATGTAGGTTTATATATCTTTCGATGCTCTTTGTTATTGTTGCGAGATTTAGCACTGTGGGGGATGTCGTTTAATGTTATTGTTGCTGCTTTCTTAAGTTGAACATACTGCATATGGGATTAGGAACGGTCATTTAAGTCTTGCTTTGATAGGACAGGGTTGATCCCAAGTTTGTAGCTGCATCACCAAATGCAGGACTTATTTTTGTTTTGCGTTTAAAGGAAGCAATAACACCCTTTTTGGTTAGGGAGTGGCTAGCTAGCTCAC
>LAPY01003495.1:22045-33717 GCA_000970635.1 Eragrostis tef | reverse complement strand
CCGGGACGCAAGAGGAGAAGTGGTCCCGGAGCTCCGACATGGAGCCGGCGGTGAAGCCGCAGGGCAGTGGCACGGCCCGTGCGGTGGCCGTGCCGGTCATAGTACGGCGGTGTCGCGATGCAGCCGTGGACGGTGTTCGGGCACGGCACACGGACGGACGCCACCAGGCGCTCCGTGGCGTGGCACCGGCCGATACCCAGTGGTGACGCCGCAGACGTGGCACTTGCCGCCGGCGGCTAGGCCGTCGCGGCAAGGCGCGCACACCATGTGGCCCACCTCGCACTGGAAGATGGGCGGCTGAAGCGGGAGGAAGCAGATGCCACAGTCAAGGGCGTCGGTGTCCTCCTCCACCACATACGCCGCCGCCGCCTTCTTTTTCTGCTCGAGGACGGCAGCGCTTTTTGAAGCATCGGAAGCCTTAGACTGCGGCATCTCTGTGTGTGGCCGCCAGGCCCGCCACTCGCACCTCCTCTTGGTTCTCTGCCTCAACTACTCGCTACATGTAGTACCACTCGCTCCTCCCCCATCAGGCGAGGCGGGGCGCCGACTGGAGGAAACCGATGAGGCGAGGCGGCATGCGGTCCAGAACCCAACATGCAGCTTCCTTGGGCTCCCCGTTGCTCTTGGAAAACGAAACAAATGGAAAAATTAAAGAAAAAGTGCTGGCGGAAGTTGGGGCCGAGGAACTTGTAACGCCGAGAAGATAATGAAAACAACACGTTGCAGAAAAAGATAAGACAATTCATAAAAAGTAGTAGGTGAAAGAAAAAATAGCTGATTTTACAAGGTACACATTGAAATATTGGGGGTCAGTTCAAGGGTGGCAGCAGCAGATCTTGCTCGCTTCATCTTCACCTAGAGGGGCAACTCATTGTCTGAATCATCAAGCACAACCATCCGTAGCATGTTTTCGATCCCTTTCACTCTTACCAGGACTTCGGATTTTGCAAAATACAGATTCTACAGTGGATTCTAAGTCAAAACAAATTATCCGGCTTATTCTGGATTCTCTGTCAAAATGCTTCAGTTTGTCTACACCATGTGTACCATATTGAAATGAAAATAAGTGTAGTAAATAAATTAAATATAGAAGGTCAAATATTTTTTTAGAAAAAAGTTTGCAAACATAGTCAAGTGTGGTCTAGTTTGAAGGTCTCCTCGCAACAATCACAACGGTATAATCGGTTCACAATTCGAATATTTGGTTTGTAGTCTACGGATTTTTTAACAAGAAAACATTGGTTTAAACTTTGGTGGGCCTGATAGTGGTGGAATCCCGGCTTGCTATGCAAGAGGAAGGAGGGAGGAGAGAGAGGAACGTGGGACCGGCGACCTGTGGAGAATCCGGTAGAGGTCACCATTTTGGTGCTTCTCCTGCTCCGTTGAATGGAGAATGGTTTCTCGAACTTGTTTTGTAGAGAATCCGTTTTGAAGAAGGGTGTTTGGCAGTTTTTTGGACAGAAGCAGAAGTAGAAGCCGGCCAGAATCCATGCCAAAGAAGCCCTCATTGTGTATCCGAATGTGTCACTCATCCTTGTTCTTTTGACAACTTATACCTTCGCCTCAATAACCATGAAACCGAGAGCTCCGCTAAAATGACCATGAAACTGTGGACACTCCTCTATAAAGGTCATCTTTTTTTTTTCTTCTAATTTCCTTGGACGACATTGACGCATCTCCTTTCTCCTCTTGCCGAATTGTCTTTACTCGACCGAAGAACAAGGACAATACACTTGGTGGAGCTTCATCCATTAGGCATGAGGTGGAAGAAGGACCGACATCACCGGCTCCTCTCCAAGACTTCTATCTAGCTCTTACTCCCTCTCTCTAAACATCTTTCTGCAGTGTGTCAATACTTTGGACCTTCTCTTTTCTTTTCTCAAGTGTGTCTTGAAGTAGGGGAGAGGTCCTCTATTTATAGTAGAGCTTTCTTGGGGGGAGTGGAGAAACTCCCTATATGCGTGGGGCATTGGGTGGAAAATTCCTAAAATATTCCTTGCATGCCGGTTTAGTTGTCTTGGCGCCTGCATCAAGTCCCATACCCACTGACTTAGGGATCCATCGCGCGCTCGTAGGCGAGCTCCAGGCGAGGCTCGCTCACCCAACTAACTGGCTAAGGAGGATAAACAACCCATGTCGCCATGAGCACGCAGCAGCAAGGCAGCTTGCCCCCTCTCGACACCCCCCTGGCTCGTCGTGTCAACACCGCTCGTGCCCTGTGCTTGGTTCACCGTGCGGATTCTGCCACGGCCACCATGGAGACCTTCAAGCCTTCTTTTGGAACATTTTTTTTCTTCATCTGGAACAATGTTTTACTCCATCTGGAACAATTGCCTTCTGGATATGGAACATTTTCACTTTTGGTTGGAACATTGTTAGTCTCTGTCTGGAACATGTGTCGTCTATGTGTGGAACATTGGCTGTCTGTGTCTGAAACATTTGTTGTTTGTGTCTGGAACATTTGTCGTATGTGTGTAGGGCATTGGCTGTGTGTGTCTGGAACATTTGGTGGTTTGCAGGATGGAGTGGAGAAACTCCCTACATGCATGGGGCATTGGGAAGAAAATTCTTGAAATTGCGTGCCCATTTAGTTGCCTTGGCGCCTGCATCAAGTCCCGTACCCACCGACTCAGGGGTCCATCGGGCGCGCGTAGGTGAACTCTAGCTAGACACGCGCACCCAACTAGCAAGCCAAGGAGGATAAACAACGCATGTTGTGATATGGATTTGTGGCCCTATCTTCACGACGTGAGAGAAAACCACCAAGGATAACTAGCTGCAAGCAGCCAAGATAACAGTGCAACCTGACATAGTCAACTCGAAACCAACAACCATCTCAACACGGCCACCTCAATCGAGGATTCACCCAACCACACTCTTACCAACCCATGCAACCTGCACTCAAAGAAGCAGGAGCACAAGATGGGTGACGTCAAACCGTCCGCGTATACATCCTCACAAGAAAGATGCAACACAAGTGGTGGATAAGGATCCCTCTATAAACTCACAAACTATGGTGGAGAGGAAGCCATACGGCTGTTCCAAAAATTCTCAAATCAAGTCTATTTCATATGGAGGAGTACATGGGGTATATATACTAGGAACATCCCTCCTAGCTGGGTGTGAATGCTTGAAACGTTAAGTAGGTAAAAGGTCATTTTTGTGGTGGATTTGAGGAGTCTCTTTTTAATCTCGCGCAGCCACTGAGCAGTCTGAACGTACAGCTTCCACTAATTTGGTCATAACTCCTTGCTCAAAAGTCGAACAGAGGTGCCGTTTGTTGGGTAAGTAAACTTGATAATCTTTCCAACCATATAGCATATAGCCCCTGAAACTGTTATTATCATCAGTTTAAACCATTGTTGACTTCCATGTAAATGATATCATCTGTTTAAACCATTGTTGACCTCCATATATATCCTCATCATTCTCCCTTTCTTCGAAAATGAGTTGTCCTCGGCTCATGCTGGTTGTTGACAAATGATAGTTTGCCGGCTCGCCTTGCCCCTCCCACCCAACACGAAGAATAGAAACGACGATTTGACCATTGTCTAGTGAGTATGGTATTTATTATTTTGTTATGAGATTTTCATTTCTTTGAGTCCTAGAATTACATTTTGGAAATGTTGACACGTGCTCACTGATTTTCCTTTTATTATGCTGACTATACTCACATGATTATACCTATATTTATGTCACACCACAAAATTCCTATTTTGGGATGTGAAATGCTAATTTCTGTTAGAAAATAAATTATGTGATGGAAAATGAATTTATAAATCATAGAATAGGCTAAGGATATTTCTGGTTGGATAATTCCTTGTTAAATTCCTAAAATCCCCAATTCCTCATATCATTTCTCCCTATTTTTCAACGTTTTCCATTCTCGTTTTCATTTCCCGCTTTTATTCCATTTGATTCCAATTTCATAAAAACTCCAACCAGACTTTGGTCCGAAATCTCCTAGGCCCATCTCTATTTTTCCCGCTTCCCACCTTTCTTTTTTCCGGCATGGGCTCACTAATTTCTCTCCTACCCTTGCGGCCCAGCTTGCATTTGCTGCGGCCCACAACGGCCCGCATCGTGCCGTACGCCTCTGCTCAATCACCTCTGCCCTACGCGTGTGTGCTCGACTCCTCTTGGGCCCCGTGCCTATAAAATATGAGATAGTTCCTCCGAGCCCCTTTCGCATCCCCCACCAGCCCTGCCCCGTGTGCCGGTGCATGATGTCTCGTGTTGCGCGCGCACACACGCGCGCGCACACACACATCCAATCATAATGTTTTATGATGTGTTTCATGAATTTGGTGTAATGTATTTACTTGTTTGTTCTTTTTTTTATCGTTAGTTTGACGATGATCACGTGGAGAAGTGGTACGAGAACAAAAAGGGAATTAGTACAAGATCACTGATCCATTACTCCGTGTACAACTTAAATTATCTTCCGAAACTGGTATCCATATGCTTGACTGTCGCCATGGCCGCGTCCTCCACCAAGGCCGCGCCACCTTTGACTTCCTCATCTGGGATCCCATCATTGCCGAGGAGCACCGTATATATACCTAGCCATGACAATGCCTCTAATTCAAACTTAATTTAGTGCAACGGTGCAATGCGCTATTGCCATGCAACTGCGACCACGACAGACCCTTCCTTATCGCCTTAATTAATCAGCGCTAGCAATTTTGGGCCTGAAGAGTTCATAGACACACTCTTGTACTCATCCAAGGCTCGAGACTGGAGTGCACGAACGACTGTGCACGAATGCTACTACTTTGGGTTGGAGCTTCTCCCTGCCCTGCCCAAAGACACCGTGTACTTCATCTGTATTCATGCTTAGTTTTGCTATACATTTCGGCCAAACAATTGTCGTTAATTTCTAGAACCCAAATGCATTCAATTTACTGAATATTTTGTTGGAGTCCTAGACCTTCTATTTTTTCACAGTTTAATCCTCAGAACCTTTAAATACCCATATCTTTTTATCGATAACTCCAATTTTGATGGTTCTTGCGCCTAAGTGTCCATCTCATTGCTACACACACACACACACACACAAACACACACACACACACAATCATAGTATTATATAATGTGGTTTATATGTTTGGTACTGTATTTACTTCTGTGTGCTTTTCTTTTATTGGTTGTTCATTCGAATCAATGATGACGTGGACAAGTAGTACAAGAATATGAAGAGAAAAAGTACAAGATCACTAAGCAGTATTATATGGAATAGGCAAGTATCCTTGAACATCGTGCTTCTAATTAACTAGTATTAGTTTGTAGTACATTCCTTAATTTAACACGTGCTCGTCTCCTATGATATGGTTTACTACTTTTTTCTCATTATTCCTTGTCAACTATTGGGTAGTATCTATGATGCAAGCTCAAATACCTCAATTTGATTTGAATCCCTCAAATTAAATTGACATATAAGATTTAAGGTATTCACTCAAATTAAGAACTTAGGTCATAACATTCGTATTAGGCATCAAGTCTATATACATAATCACAATATTTACACTTGTATGTAACATAAATGGTATAGAAGAGATGAAAAGTCTAAAACCAATTGGAAATAAAGGAAATGCATATTTAGGATGGCAAAACATATAAGTTTTGAAGGAAAATATGCAATTTGCTCCTTTTTGTTTACATAAAGCCTTTCTGAACTTGAAATTCCCATGAATTGACACGCCGGATTTACTTCAAACCATTTGGAATTTACTTGACCCTTTTTTGAATTGACTTGAAACCTCTAATTGAGTTAAAACTTTTTTCCAATTGACTTGAACTTTATTTTTTAAAACCTTACACATTTCAAAATGGACTTGAAACATGTGTCGTGAATTCCATTTGATTTGGCATCCATTTCTGTTTCAGGTATTGCCTTCGGCCTGGACCATGATGGGCCCTATCTGCACTCCTTGTCCCCTTGCGAACATTCGTTGTCTTGCTGAGCAGAGCACAACCGTCATCATGGCGTTGTTGCTGCCACCACCGCTTGAGTTGATGGATGACATCATCAATACTCCTCCAAGGCTCTGCCTCCCTCTAGACGACCCCACACTCCTCATCCATGCCTCCCTCTTGTCTTGATGGGATGGGGCCACCTCTGCATTGACCTCGGCTTCCTACACGGCTACCGTGCATTCCACTGTACACCTCCCCTGCTCAGGTTCCTCCACAACATAAAACATCTTCCAAAACAGGTAACCAAATTACATCGTTCCTCCCTTGTGAGTCGGACTACCGTTATGGTCATATGCTTGACTGCCGCCATGGCCGCATCTTACACCAAGACCGTGCCACCTCTGACTTCCTCGTTTGGGATCCCATCACCGCCGAGGAGCACTGTATACCTGGCCACGATAATGCCTCTAATTCAAACATCAGTGCCGCGGTGCTTTGTGCTGTTGCCAACTGCGACCATTAGAACAGTCACGGCAGCCCCTTCCTTGTTGCCTTAATAAGCACTAAGAATTTTGGGCCTGAAGAGTTCACAGACGCACTCTTGTACTCATTGCCATCCACTATGGAGGAATGCTACTACTTTGGTCCAGAACTCCCCCCTGCCCAAGTTGAAGACACGGTGTAACTCATATGTAATTCATGCTTAGTTTTGCTATATACGTCTCAGTCAAAAATTGTCATTAATTTTGATTAATGATGTTTAGGTAACATAATAGTGATGGTAATGCTTTAGTGACATGGTGTTTAGGAAATCTGAGTAGGATGGTTGGTTTAATATGGTGTGTCGTGCACAACTCCGAGGACTTGGTCCACAGAATATCTTTCCAGAGAATATTTTTTGGAAACTCGACGTAATGCATGGTTTTCACTTTAGCCATGTACAACCCCAGTGCATTCAACTTTCTTCAGAACCTTTAAATACCCATATCTTTAACTTCGATTTTGCGGTTCTGGTGCCTAAGTCTCCATCTCATTGTCACACACACACACACACACAATCATAGTGTTTTATATGATGTGTTTCCTATGTTTGGTACTGTATTTACTTGAGTATGCTTTTCTTTTATCGGTAGTTCATTCGAATCGATGATAGCATGGACAAGTGATACGACCATATGAAGAGCATGGGTACAAGATCACTGAGCAGTATTGTATGAAATAGACAAGGTGCGCAATAGTATTACAAGATCATGGGTATACATCATGAAGACACGCAGCAGCCAGACGAAGGAGTCGACGGACTGGTTGGAATTGATGATGCCGTAGCCGAGGATGACACGCGTGCAGTGGAGGCTCAGCTCTTCGAAGGGAACGAACGGACCGCCATACCGGTTCGTCCGGTATGTGGTGTCCAACACGACGACGTCGCCGTGCTCCATGCACTCGAGGCGGGACTCGATGTCGGCCTAGAAGAGGTGCTTCAGGCGCCCAAGTGCGTCCAACTCGAAGTCATGGAAATACATCAGGTTGACCTCGTCTCTCTGGCTCCATGGTGCAGTGCCCTACTTTGCCTCCTCCTCCCGAAGCCAGCGTTTCACGGAGAACCCAACCTGGAAGGGTTTACATGAGATGGGGGCAGGATTACGTAAGATCCAATGGTTATGAGCTTTTAAGTGTCTAAATTAATGGATGGATGTTTTCCTTTTTCTGAGAATTTATAGGATTTTTCCTCGAAGCGTGAGGGTTCTATGGGGCTTCCAATTAGTTAATATATATGATATGGTTTGGTAATTAGGAATGATCATGTGTTTAACAAACAGAGATGGAGTGATATGAAATCTAGTCAAAATCTGGTGTCCCAGGTACCAAGAATCTACCCTGTCGAGATGGAGAGGAGGTGTTCTTTCCTCGAGCAAAAGATACAAGCTCGTTGTGGCTTGCGCCGGCCAGCCGGCACATGCCACTTGTGTGGCATAGCGACACCCTGCTACTTCAGGTGCCACGCCATGGAAAGCATGTGGAGGCTGCGACGCCAAGCTGGTTTACCATGACCTGGACGGCTACCTCCAGGCCTACGCGCACGCGCCATGCCATTGCCCCGGCGAGAACTGCGGCTTCGTTGGCTCCATGGCGGCAATCTGGGAGCACTTCTCCGGCGTCCACAGCTGGCCATGCGCCACATTTGAGGGGCGCCCTGGCGGGATGTTGCATTAATTAACAACTAGCAAAAGTGCCCGTGCCTTGCCATGGGCTGGTTAGAAAAGAAATCCATCATTAAACTATTTAGTAAGATCTGATGTTTTTTACGGCAATATGTTTTTTTTTGCACACAGAATCACAACTGAACATAAAAAACTAATCACTTAATATTGGCGGATTCGAATAAATCAATGGATTGATGTTTGCCTACGCTGGCCAGAACTCAGCATACTCAATGTCAATTAATCTTAATGATGAGCCATTGCACAATGCTCACGAAGTTGGGGCACGGGAATGCTGAGACACATGCTCCTCCGAACCCAACAATGCAACATTGTTTGCAAGCTCATGTGGAACCCTATTACATGATCTACAACACCAATTAACTGAAACTTCAGGAAAAGAGATGTAAATGATGCTTTTGGCTTCACGTATCAAGACACCACAGTCAACAAGAACAAAACAATAATCTTTCAGTGCTGTAAGCAAATTTGGTTTTAAACACCACATGTTCAATGCCATGTTCATAGCAAGTTCTATCCCTTTCATCATTGCCAAGTATTTAGTATGTAAAGCATGCAATTAGACTTACTTCCTCATCACCTACCACACAACCCCACGATCCAGCTCCTGATTGCATTGAAACAGCGGCATCACAATTGATTTTCTCATAACCCTCATTGTACAGAGGGAGTATGTTGTAAAACTAAACAATCAGCCTTATCGTCAAAATAAACTGAGGAAAAAACATATAATTACAATGCCTTCTATGCACTTACTGTCAGAGCTTGTAATATAACATAATTTTAAATCAATTATTTTTTAAAAACTTTATCAGATCATTCTTGTACTATTACAGCTTCTGTGACCCTTTTTGAAAAGTGCCAGCCATGTCCTGTTTACTCAACTAAAGAAAAGAGAACTAAAAGCTTCCCAAAACTTGTTACATCAGAAATTATGTGCGTGCTTTAAATTCTAGGTACTTGAGAAGAAATCCTTAAAAATTTACAAGACAATAGCAAGGGCATATTTGAATTACTCCCTCCGTTCTCTTTTATATGACGCCATTGACTTTTTTCGTTATTTTGACTCTTCATCTTATCTATAAATATCTGTGTAAATAGCTAAGTGTATAAGTTAGCTTTAAAATGCTTTTGATGATGAATAAAATGATATTCATTTCACATTCAAAAAGTAATTATTTAAATCTATATTGTTGGTCAAAGTTCGACGAAAAGTCTTATCTATAAATATTTGTGTAAATAGCTAAGTGTATAAGTTAGCTTTAAAATGCTTTTGATGATGAATAAAATGATATTCATTTCACATTCAAAAAGTAATTATTTAAATCTATATTGTTGGTCAAAGTTCGACGAAAAAGTCAATGGTGTCATATAAAAAAAAATGGAGGGAGTAGTTTACAGTAGATAAACAACAGGCAAATAGTCAGCAGTGCTTATAAGGAAATAAGAAAAGTGACAGAAGATTGGAATGCCTGCTATTTTTTTTGTCTAGTTGGTCTACTATCATGTGAGCCTGTGACACTAATGATTTTTTGGATCTTCATGCAGAAAACTTTGATATGTGTTCATCTCAACGGATGACACCAATGGCTCTCGATTCTAGGTCCATCCCTAGTCCACATCCACACAGATTCTGATGGGATCATCAAATTTGGCAAAAGCAAGCGAATTGATGCATATCAAAGTATATTCCAACTGAAATTACACGGGGAATGCACCACACTGCCACTGCTATGCAGAGGAATCGAAGAGCACTCACCACGCCAATGGCCTGGTATTAGTAGTGAAGCGCTCGCTGTCGCTGGTACATTGATTGATCCAGCAATCAAAACCAGTTCACTACTTACTCATCTGGCTCACATACGCTGTGAACAAATGGCAAAGTCAGCCAAGCATCGGAGCTCCGAATTTCATGAATTAGACGGGGTCAAAAAAAAAACTGAAACTATAAGATGGTGCTCGCTCACCTGACTGCATATGTGAGTGTAATGGTCTCCCAAAAGAAGCGACAGAGAATACCAATTCACTCACCACGTTGTTGGTGAGCGCACCTCCCTTCCATGAACGAATCCAGCACATGTCAAATTCTCTACAAAACCAGTTTCATTGATCTTACCACCATAGCCTCTGTAATGGCAGAGCAGCACACAAACAGAGCAATTTCCTTCTCCTCTGATGATAGCATCAGTCTCCGATCGAAGTTTCCCACAGATAGAAGCACACACAAATTTACTGATTCGGTGGTCACTTTGCAACTTCCGGTCCATCATGTTCCCATTGCGGGTATCAGCATCCTCCGCTGAGTCCGCTCCATTCTGAGGGAGGAGCGCGCGGACCGGCAGAGAGCGCGGATGAGGGAGGCGAGCTCATTTCGTCGTCGTCGTCGTCTGCATCGGCGGCGTCGGGTGAGGGAGAGGGAGATCAGAAGGAGGAGTTGAAGACGGTGAGGGAGACTCCGGATTGGTCCCCGGCGAGGTCCTCCGCCGTGTACCCGCCTGTCCGGACCGCCCCGCTCCATCTGTCCGCTCCTGTCGAGCTCACCGCGGTCCACTGTCCTCCTCGCCGCCTCGCCGGTGCTGACAGAGGAGCACGCGCTCGCTGCCTTCACGGCGGTCGCTCGCCGAATGCCGAGGAAAGCGGAGCGGAAGGGGATTGGGGATCGGGAGTGGTGAAGCGACGGCGCACAAAACGCAGTGAGGCGGATGCGGGCCCACCTTGGAGCGAGAGAGGCGCGCGGACACAGGTAGGTCGAGATCAGGAAGGGAGGCGGCGCCTGGCGTCAACAAGGCAGGACGGGGAAGGGGTCGAGGTGCGGCAGGCGGCAGGCGCTCGTGTGCTATGTTCCATAGCGAGGAGGAAGAAAAACAGATGAACCGGTAGAAAAAAATCAGATGGTCCCTCCTGCAAATTTTGATGTGAAAAAGGCACGACGCACGCACATAAACCCATAACACAAATAATGAGTAAAGATGAAATAGTCCCTCCTGCAAATTAACAAAACGATCAGAACATCTATACTATATATGACCGTGATAGCATCCTTCTCCTCCGGAACAACACAGTCCGGCACCAGAAACTGGAAGCACCCGTCAGGGCTAGGCAGCCCGTTGGAGAGGACGGTGCAAGCCACTCTGAAGCAAGATTTCTGGTCATGCTGCTGGGTTACCGTAGTAGGGCCATCGCCGCGACGCAGGCACGACGAGTACATGAGCTCGCACTCGATTTCCTTTGACGTCGCTGCGCGGCGGCGGATCCAGAGCACAGAGACGGCGCGGCCCCAAGCGGCTGGCGCGTCACGTTGAGCAGGAACAGGTACGGTACCCATATGGATCAGCGTTGTCGGCGATGACGTCGAGGACGTTGAAGCCGTCTTGGAGGTGAACGCTGAAGTACTCGATCGTGAGCATTGTGAGTTGAGCGCGACCAGCCGTGGACGCCGGAGAAGTGGTCCCGGAGCTCCGACATGCAGCCGGTGAAGCCACAGGCCTCGTCGGGGCAGTGGCACGGTGCGTGCGCGCACGTCAGGCGGTGGAC
>LAPY01003492.1:29377-41985 GCA_000970635.1 Eragrostis tef | reverse complement strand
CACTTAACGTATAACGCCGGTAAATCCTAGAAAATTCGCTCTCACTAGAAGTCAAACCTAGTACCTCAAACGTGTTACTCAGGTGGCTTAACCATTAGGCCAATACCTTGAGTGACTAATGACTAGTATAACAAGCGGGCTTGATGAGCTGAAAATTGTTTTGGGCTGGCCGGTTGGCCTTTTCATCTCAATTCCTTTTTTTTGTTTCAAATTTTAATTGATACAATGTATAATTATATTATTATATTAATGATCGGAATGGTACATCGGTATGACCCGGTACCGAAACGTCTCATTCCAACGGGCAAAACAGTATGGTCACCGGAACAGTATTCAAAAGTTAGGTGCGTCGTCCTCGGACCTGAGGCTGGGAGGGGGAAAAATTACTGGAAAGGGAAGAGGAAGGTGGATTAGAGTTCTCTGCGACTTGAAAAACTTTCTAACTAACCGTTTCTAATTAAGGCTCACCAGGTTTATGAAGCTGAAACTAATCCAAAAAACATTGGCTAAGATGTCCTCTACAGGAGTCACCAGCTCTCTATTGACATCTGGCCCGTTACTCGTTCTGGCCAACATGTCAGTCTAATGATTGTAAGTATTCCTCACACAAAGCTTTTGCTTCATGTTGAGCTTTGTACTGGTTTTGTAAAAACTCTCTTATCTGAAACCAAACAGGATTCATCAAAATTTGGGTAGGTATTTCTCTTTCTTTTTTTGAAAATTTGACTCAAAACAACTGATTCCTCAAAAGTTGGTTTCTTAAAATCTTGATCCCGATGGCCACTGCTGGAAAGACAGGCAGGTGGGCCCTCTAAGACCATGGCGTAGTACCACAGGAGCTCTGCTCTGCTAGGCTGCGTCCGTACGGCCGTGGCATATTTTAAGCGAAACAGGATAAGATCAGATTAGTACAGAACTGACCATCCTTTTCCTCTCGGCTCTCACCCTCGGCGCAACACATACGCATAAGGGCAGACACGCCCAACGTGCACGGTCCGGTCCCTTTCCCTCTACTGACCGCACCTTATCCTCCTCCCATCACCCCTCCATCTCTCTCTCTCTCTTTAATGAATTGTAGGAATACTCCTCTCCTACGTACGCAGTACTGTACAGAAATCCTTATCTAATCATCACACTTGCCCTCGGAATAGAAACAACTCACCATCGCATTTAGCATTAAGCAAAGCGCAAATTAGCATAGGATGCTCCATCCTTCATCGCCCGCCCCAGGTCAGCCTCCTCCGCCTGTCCCTTGGAAACCTTAAACAACACGGCCATTTTCTTTACGCCCCCCCCAGGTCAGCCTCCTTCGCCTGTCCCTTGGAAACCTTAAACAACACGGCCATTTTCTTTATCAAAAGGACACCGCCATTAGCTTAATTATATGACCCCTGGGTTTGGTGATGAAACCGATGAACGCGTAGAAACGAAAACGAGCAGTGGATCGGAGGTCACTGTGAATTGGTTTTTCTCATATTCCTTTTCAAATGTGTCCAAAATTTGGGGTGTTACAGTTACCAATCCTAAAAACAAAGCGTCATGCTCCATCCTCGTATATGCTCTTTCTTGCGTATCATTTGCTTCAAGCTTTTCATTGTTGTTTGTTTCTGCTGTTGATTTCGCTCTCTATTCAGTCAGGCTCTTCTATTTCTATCTTATTCGTTCTATTTTGCACTAACCATGCATCATATTTGTCCATCGTTTTGTGCGCTCAAACTGTTTAATGCAATGCACCTTATGAACTCCTGCTCATACTTAAGTGAATGAATATCTGATGCATGTGTGTCTGATTTCTCCTCAGGATATCGCCAGAGCTATGATCTTCTTCAGTCATTAGGGTAAGAAAAGGCACTCCAAATATTCCTTTTTAGTTACATTACAAAGGTTCAACTATCCTTCATCATATTACCTTCATCAATCAACCATCATATGCACTATTTTTTATAAGCAATACA
The DNA here is from genome assembly GCA_000970635.1 of Eragrostis tef. Taxonomy (NCBI): domain Eukaryota; kingdom Viridiplantae; phylum Streptophyta; class Magnoliopsida; order Poales; family Poaceae; genus Eragrostis; species Eragrostis tef. The sequence continues at coordinate 40,030 of LAPY01003492.1, read as the reverse complement.
ATGTCATAATCATCTACCTGATCTTGAGTTGTTTATTTTCATGTAAGTGGACCTCTGCGCTACATATTTATTTGATTTCTCTTTCCAGTTAGCCAGACCAGTCACTCAGGTTAGAAAAAAGTCCTCAAACTTTATATAGTTTTTTTGAGCAATCAAACTTTATATTGTTTTCATCACTCAATTTGGAAGATGTTCAGTCGGATGGTCATGACACCGTCCATCACATGTTTTGATTTGTCAGCTTAATCATTCTACCGTTGACGAGAACCGACATAGATGTTGAGCATGCATGGAAAGTAACAACAGAAGAGTTTGATTTAGAAAGATTAGTAGTCTTACATATAACCTTTTTCCTGCCAATCGATTATTCCTCCGTGCTATGAATAAAATCCTTTTAATTGGATGATTTTTCTGAATGCTAATTTAATTAAGTTCATACTATATTTTTTTCTTGAGAATTTTTCATTGGTAAACATTACAGATTCCTCCATATAAAACTCAAGCGTTTAATATATGCCTCCCCCCTCATGAACAATCTTTATCACAGAATAATTACAATATTCAGAACTACTATTATTGACTTCAACTAAATATGTCACCACACCAACAATTACTACACCTTGAATCTCTCCTTCAATTTCTGCAACTCTCGCAACCTTTACGTTAAGCTCATCTTTATTTTTTTTTTAGTTTTGTTACGTGCTATCTTCTCTATTAACTACCAAAATATATATCTACTCATTTCGAACAGGATGCCGTCGAAACACTCATATGGTCAGCTTCATGGCGCTTCAATAAGTTCCCTTCAGATGATGAACAATGGATGTGTGGATGCAATGAATAATCTCAATGATTCTACAAGATCAAATGAATGTCTAAAGCTCACATGTCAATCTCAAGGTGAAGACATAACCAAGCAAAGTGCCAGCTGACAATCACGAGATCATTGTTGACCTCCAGGCAATTTTTGGTGAAGAGGACTCACAAATAAAAATTAGTTCCTTTATTACATTTCTATTTCTTTTTTCACACAAATCATTCCATCAATAACCACAATCGCATTCTAGCAATGTATATTAGCAGGAAACGTGCGTGGCAAACCAACGGTTTTTCGTGAAAGTGTAAACTGATAGCGTCAAGTCCTGCCGTCCGCGTCAATTATGCAAGCGGTGCTGATGTGGTGTGTGATGCTGCCCCGGTTGACCTCATCCCCGTGTCATTCATGCCGCTTCACTGCTTTTTAACTCCAGCTCCGCCGCTCAACGCCACCCTGAAAAAAAAACACCGCATTCCATGTACCTTCAGTTTTCTTCCTTCTCTTTCACCCCTTCAGAGCAGGGATAATAAGAATAGCCGGCGGCAGGCGCAGTACCAATCCACGTCAGCTTCAGCCATCAACAAGCAGCAGCAAGTATAATATCTTTCGGCCGCTGGCTTGCTTGGTTTTTCGATGACTGGGTGAAAGCGGGCACCTTTCTCGGGTATGCTGCAGTAGCGAGCGACGAAACAATCGCCGGCCATACTATCTTTCCTCACTTCTCAATCCTCCACTTAGGAACTTTTATGACATGGGCAACTCTTAACCTGCTGAGTAGGACTTACTATTAGAGCGTGCCCAAAGGTGTCACTTCAGCTAGCTCTAAGGGATCCTTGTCATCATTTTCCTGAGCTAGAAGAGAGAGGAGAGAGGATTCTAGCGCTTGTGCAAGAGTCAGTCTCGCTTGGTTCCCCAGGCAGATGGCGTGAAGAACGGGGCGCTTTATGATGATATAATGCTCTGGTTGGGTATTGGTTGGGCCCCATGTTGCTTTAGAATATTGTATCAAGAGTATGAAGGACTAGATCAATTTTTAATCACCGTCTCTTACATGAGGTGGCAAAATTATTGCTGACTCTAGTGCAGAACCGTTGGACACGTTCTTATACTTGCTCTCACACCTACCTCTACCAGACTGGCATGCTGTGTCTTATTTTTATTAACAATGACCAAGTCAGCCGATGTTGTTAGTCAAGATCTAATCTCGACCTCCGTCTTGAAAAAAATAGGTCTATCTTCCATAATACTGACATAGTTATATTAATATAACCTCATCGATAGGTGGTGTCGCTGCCAACAATCCTGTAATATGTCGACACACTCTTTCTTGTCACGAATTCGTCTAGTCACATCAGAATACATAAGTACATCACATAAGTTAGAATGCCATTATGCGTTTCTTGCACCTTGCATGTAAACGATGGTTGCCTTGACGATGATCACCGAGGAAATCATGGCCGAAAAGAAGAACGGAGAGAAGAGGAAGGCCGAAGAGAAGAAGGTAAGGCCATGCTTGCGAAGCCGGTGACGACGGTCAATGTGGAGACCGGGGAGCACGTGGTGGTCTCCAAGGACAGGAGCAACGCGGATGCACCCATTGAGATGGCGGCGCAACTGTCTGAGAAGAGGAAGGCGAGGCCGGTTCAGAGCAAGTATTATAGAGGCTTTTCAGCCGGCGAAAACTAGTACCACGTCACCGAAATCTTATGTGGAGCAGTGAGAAAATAGGAGAGAGAGGAGAGCGGACGTTTCGCGAGTCGTCAACCCAAAGCCGGCGAAACACTTCGTCCGAGAAAGTGCCGAACTCTGTACCAGTAACCGGAGAAAGAATTTGCTACCTATGCATAAAATATTATAAAGAGCAGTGATTAGTAGCCGGCCCGCTATACATGCAGCGACTGATGCCGCTGGTAGATGAGTTGGCTTGTCCATGCGCCGGCAGCCAGCGTGCTTATTAACCCTGCTCTCACAAGACGAACAACGGTTGTGCCTGAGGTTCATTCTCATATTGTATAGTACAGTTCATGTTCGGAAAGTTGTGCGTTCCTCTGTTTTGCACTTTAATTAATGTCATATGTTGTTGCATAACCTCTATACATTTGTTAGCTATTTTATTTCCTCTTCATAGTCAAATTTTTGGCCGCCAGATATGTTGTTTCACAATTCGTGTGGATGAATGGTTAAAGAGGCCAACTCATAATTAGTAAATTTGAGGGTTCAATTCCTGCTAGATGCACGCGAACGGAAACGTTCTATAAGTCTATTGGAACTGGCTCTCAATCTTTTTTGAAAGGTTAAAAGAGGTGGAGTAAATCTGGTTTTATTTTTTTTGAAACTAGTGCCATCTGCCTCTGCGTGAAGAAAAGGAAGAAATAAATGCATCCAAAGCACAAGACTTTACAACTCAGGAGGTGTTCGTTGTATGGAGTCTAAAATTTAGAGAGGTTTAAACAAAAGGAATAAGGGCGGTGTTCGTTGTATGGCGTCTAAAATTTAGAAGGGTTTAAACAAAAAGAATCTTGTCTTAAACAAAGTTTAATTACAAAACTAATTGCAGAACTCCTGGTCTAAATCGCGAGACGAATCTAATGAGGGTAGTTAAGCCGTGATTAGACGATGGTTATTGTAGCATTACTGTAGCATCACTGTAGTAAAACATACATTAATTAGGCTCATTAGATTCATCTCGCAAAGATGTACCTATTTGTAAAAAAGTTTTGTCAGTAGACTTTATTTAGTATTAGATTCTCTTTGTTTAGAGGCTCTAAAATAACGAACACAGCTGCTTTATATACTTATCACCAATACATTGCAGGGTTCATGATGACAGGGGCACGGCTGGTTTATGATGTTTGGGCTGATTTCTTCACGTTGTTCTCTATTTGACTGTTGTTTTGGACCATTTTGCTATAGGGCTAATTTTCCTTTATGTTAGCTGCAGGTGAATAAGGAGCCCAAGGAAGAGTCGAACACCCAATAAACTTTTAGGCCCGCTGTCTGAGGGAACGAAATGTTTCACTTGTTGCCTCTTCGTATTTGTCAGAATGCACCTCCGGTTTACTGATCGGAGAAGCACTCCTCGGCAGGCGGCAGAGAGAGCTGCCTTAGTATAATGGAAATCTTTTGCTCAAGACATGTTTAAATAGAAATCATTAGCCATAGGTTGTTTTATTCTGTAACATCTGAAGAGCTTGTTCAAAAGTTTGTGTGCCGGCTCAGGGTCCTCCACCGGCGAAGTACGCATGGTGGATGACTTAGTTATCAATGCATTGCACAAAATAACACCAACATGGATGGAAACTTACCCTCTCTGGTGAAGAATTAATATTGTGCCACGTCCTAAAAATAAAAGCCTAATCAGGTCACTCTGCTTAGCTTAACAATTTCCAGTATAGTAGCAGCAACCAGTCCAATGGTAACTTGATAAAGTATATACAGTCATGACGTCACAGATCACATATAATAGTGGCTGTTCTGGAGGACCGAAAAGAAGGTTTTTCCAACAACTGGATGATACTACTAAGAGGGACGGCTGATCTGATAGGATTAGGCGGCCTAGGACTCATCACCAACCATTTTTGTCTGCTCCCGCAAGCCACACCCCAACAACAACATTGGCGACGCCAAACCACTCATCACCATCATGGCTTAACATACCTCTCAACATGATGATTACTCGCTCCTAATCAAGAATCACGAGGCAGAACAAGTGCTGTCAGTCTGCCACTGCCATTATATTAACTGCAAACTTGCCAGATCAGACGAGACACTGCTTCATACTACAGTACCACAAATGTTTCATGCCAAGATTGGTTCAACAGGAAGACCATGCATGCATCTGATCCACAGGTAGTGAGAAAGAAACACAAGAAATGGAGTTTCTTATATATATCTTGATTATATAGTAGTAGCGGTGACAACATCTCTCACACCTAAAGATTCAGAGAGATCGATGAAGAAGCTGAAGCACAATCCTAATTTTCAGCTAAATTATAGCTCGCGCTCTGTAGATCAGTCATGGAGAAGGACCTAGGTGATCTAAACGAGCTGGGGTTCGGGTTCCTCAACATCTGGGTGTGCACGCTGAGCCTGGGCGACGGGAACGCCTGCTGGCGCCTCTCCCTCCGGCTCTTGCCGCACTCCTCGTCGTCCGAGTTGTCTGCGCCCTCCTCGTCGTCCTCCTCCAGCACGGCGTGGTCGGGGGCCAGGAGCGGGGGCAGGTAGGTCGTGGCCAGAGCGCTGCAAGAGGCGCGCCGCCGCGACCAAGCAGCCAGCACGCGCCGGCGCTTGTTGAAAGGGTTCTCCGGCTTGGCGATCTCCTTGGCGGCCGCCTTCGCGGCAGCCTCTGCCAAGCTTGTGAACGACTTGGACTTGCCGGCGTAGAAATTGGACAGGCCCCTCCTGCGGTTCATCACAGATTTTGGTCAGTTTAGTTCAGAGTCATCGAGCTGATTTTTTTGGTCCAAAGCAGTGAAACAATGCATTTCATATTGGCTTGCTACTACTCCTCTCTCGATTTGATTTAAAGCTGATTTATTAAGCTACATCTCTAAAACTTTATCTGCATGAGCAACAACCAACGAGAACCTTTGACCGCACATAATACCACTAATTAGGTTGGCAAAAAACATTAAATTTTCCAGCTTCATTTCAGCGATCTAAACCTGATAATTCCACAGATGAACAGTAACCACTAAAGATCGATTTTTCCAATCCATAAAAAGCACCAATTTTTACTGTCAGACGAACACAACAAAGTCACACCAGAAATAGCTGCAAAAACGATGAGATGAGCAGGCAAAGCTTACTTGCTGGGCAGGGCATCTTCCAAGGACTCGAGCGTCCCCAGGCCCATCATCCCGAGCCCCTCCACCTCCTTGGCCTTGCTCTCCACCTCTTCTTCCTCGCCGTCCTCCTTCTCCGACGCCGAGTTCTCCCCGATCGACGAGCTGTCTGACGACGCCGCCCCGATGGACGAGCTATCCGACAGCGCCGCCGCTTCCTCCTCCTCCTCCTCCTCCTCCTCACCCCTCCTGACCACCGCATCATCCTCTTCTTCCTCTGACAAGAACCCGTTGGTATCCCGCTTCCGCTCGTCGGGATCCGCCTTCCCCTTACCCGGCCGCTGGAACCCGCCGTGCGCCGGCGGCATCCCTGGCGCCACCGCCGTAGACATCCTCGCAATCAACCAATCAATCAACCAATGAATCGAGCAGGCAACCACCCACCCCCGCCGCGGAGCTCCACCGAATCTTGTGGACTCGAACAGCGCCCGGATCGATCGATCGGCGGCGGCGGCGGCACGGACCGGAGCAACAGCGAAGCGCACAGATCGATCGACGGACGAGCTGGTAGAGGACAAGGAAATCTTGGTGCGCGAGAGAGAGCTAGAGAGAGAGAGAGAGGGAGGGGAACGGGAGGAGAGAGAAAGAGCGGAAATGAAAAGGAAGGGGACAGGATAAGGAGCTGGACTACTAGCAATGCGAATTGTATAGTGAGGAGATAACGCGAGGGCGGCGTGTTGCGCGGGCGGGCCCGACGTGGTGCGATGCACCCGGTCCACGCGCCTGGCGCTGCAACGTGCGGTGGATGAGCCAGCCGGTCCCTGTCGATCCGCGGTCGCTGCCGTGTGGGGCCGGGGTGCTTGCGAGACGAAGGGCTCGGTGGTCGCGGCGCAGGGAAGGCAATGGTAGACCAAGGCACCAGTATTACTTGTAGTATTTTCTACTTGTATTGTTTGTATCCAGTAGATGCTACTGGTAGTATATGAGCACACGCGTGACGTGGCTAGTCGCCTCGTTTGTGGCTAGCAGAGGACGGCAAAGGGCAGGGCGATTAGCAGTCATCGCTTTCAGCTGTTAAACCGTCAGGCTGGTCGTATCCAGACACGGTAGCATGAGAGTGACGGGTTTTCCAGACGATGATGCCGCATGCTCAGCATGGCGGTATTGCTCCGCGGTTTCAACCACGGCCGAGCTATGTGCGTACGTATGCTGTTGTTGTTTGGTGTTTTGTTTTTTTGCAAGGGACTTTTTTTTTAGCCTAGAACCTGAAACGATGTTCTTGTGATTTAGCTGCACTTCTTGAATATGTAACATCGGGACATGCAATGGAGTCTTCCCATCATCTAAAAAAAGGATGCATTCATGAATGTAAAAGACCACTTCTTTAGTTTGAGCCCTCTCCAGGCAAATATCAATCAAATTCCAAAAGGTTTTGAAGTTTGAACACCTAACTAGCTAGTTCCAGGTATTGACGTTTGGGCTATGGGCTTTTTCGGTTGCTAACATCTGGTGCAGCCAGCAGCCACAAGGCAGGAGGCATCAGCCAAACAGGAGCCAGAAACAAACCAGCCGGGGAAAAATCTTTACAGCCGAACAAGCCATATATGATTAACAGCTGGAAATTTATATGATTGATACTATATATGCATTTCTTTTGAATGTGCTACTTCGTTCAACACCGATCATCTCTGTATGCATAATATTTTACCAAAATAAAAAAAGGGTCATGTTGCTACCACTTGGATGCTACAATATGAACATAGCACGTGATCGGTACGGACGTTATTGTTAATCTCGTACTGTTACTAATTCTTAAGGTTGTACATCGACTTGAATATGCTAACCGAGGGGCGAAAAACCAAAAGAACCGTTTGGCCTCTTTTTCTTCTCCCTTTCCGATGAAGTACGTGAAGTTCGAAGTGGACTTGACCTAATTAAAGTTCAAAGTAAACTTTGGCAGATCGACCTGCTGGATTAGTTACTAGTTTTTCATAAAACTAGCCAATTAACCGGGCGCGGTGCCTGGTTCCAGATAATTAGGTTTTTATAATTTGACTAGGAGGTGGACATGGATGGACGATGGATGGAGAGATAATGACCAAGCAAGCGCTAATCCTCATACATGCATGTGAGTACTATGTATGTTTGACCCGATCGCGCTGGCGTTAGCATTATCTGTTAACCTAGGCCTTGGTCTAAGCTCCCAATCAACGTAGTCCATTGGTATATAGTAGTAAAATGTGAGTAGAATGCAATGAGCCGTGCGTGCATGTTAGGTGGTGCTAACAATGTAGGGAGATCTGGACGAGAATCACATATTAATGTTATTATATCCGTGTTCCTTTTGTGCTGCATTGGACGATTCACAAAACAATGTTATCGTTTGGTTGTAATTGTCCTCTTCTCTTCTCGGCGTTGGCGACACTTTCATCAACATGACAGCGTTAGGGTTTGGGCTTCCCGGTGCCAGTTGCTTAGCTAGTCTATTGAGGGATGATTAGTGATGAAGCACATCATTGTCTGCAACGGTTATGGCATTGCTCGTCGCGGGATTGCAGAGGTGCGACAAAGAGTGACATGGTGGAAAAGACAGCGAAAGGGACACGAAGGGACTAAGGAAAGTCAAAACAAATTATCTACTATAGTTCGCTTCAGATTTGTTATTCTTTTTCTAACTGCATACGTACGTATATAGATACCAGTTCACACCAAAAGTATATATTCTCAGGTTGCCCTACGTACACTTGATCTCGATTGGATGGATGAGGTCGGTACGCAAAGTGCGGTTCATTGTATAGAAGTCAAACACTAACACGGTAAAGTTAAGTGCGGTCGTAAACTTATCCGAGACTTCAATTCCCGCATTGGCCAAGAGATATTCTAAGCATCTTGTGTTTTAATATACTGTGGTGCCCCAGTGGAGCTGTCGAGAGAGCGAGAAAAGGAGTTCTTTGTGGGGCTAGATTTGGGTCAAGGATCATGATTCGTGAACAACCGCAATAAACAAAGGGGTGCTTGATTGATAATGGTTAGCTAGGGTGATTGTTAATTGGAACGGCTCATCACTGGCTAAGTGGCTATCAAAAAGATTTTCTCTGGTGTCCAATTGAACCTTATGCTGTCTGTTTCTCTTCCTCATTTGGTAGTGTTGCAAGCACTTCAACAGAAAAAAAATTACTGCGACTGGATTGTTCACCAGCCATCATACCATGTGTTAATGTGTTATTCAAACACGACCAAAAGTATTTAGCAAAGATGATTACTTTTGGCTTCGTTATCTAACCTAATCGAAAAGGAAAAAGATGGTATTTTATATGGACACGAGTCGAACTTGTGGTGCAAACTTTCTCCACTAGCTAGCCCAGCCAGTTATATTTTGTTTCCAGGCTGCGGTTTTAAAATGCCCAAGTAGTTTCTGCGGTTATGGTTATGGTCCAACTCCAACCCATGGTTTTGTTTGTCCCCCACTTATCTACAATCACGCCGGACGCCATGTGCCATCATTGCTCATCTTGTCCTGCAATTGTTCGATCTGCACCGCAATCCAATGTGTGCAACCAAGAAATGCAGGCCGGCTAGTCTGTTCCAGCCTTCTCTTCTGTCACAGTTCATCCTCCATCGATGACAACAGATCTTGGCTTTGTCTTTCCAGCAAGCAAACATGCTAGTTGCATGTGCTTGGTAGTATTTAGCATCACCAGTCTTATCTGAAGGTCCGGATATTCTGCAGGTGCATTGTGACATTGCAAGTAAATATATGAAAAAAAATCTACAAGGCTAAATTTAGACAAGAAGAATCCTGTTGAGATAATGTCCTTCAGTATGATTACTTCTTAACGCACACTAGAAGGCTCAATATAAAAGCGCACTAACAGTAGAAATATCTCATCGGAACGAGCGGCTGTGAGTGACCACACGTGATGAATCGTCGGTCAGCCTTTTTTCCTCTGTTCATCCAAAATATCCAACCCAGGAATTTTGATTGTCAAAGTGTCTAGCAGACACACGGCGTAGAAGAATCCACCAATGGCTCCCACCAAAATCCCAAAACGGGACGGCAAATCCGAAAAAGCGGGGCTCGAAATTGCCTGAAGAATCCTCGCGAAATGGGGACGGGTACTGATGCGCGCAACTGTAATTTGGCTGCCTCGTCCCAACCAGAGGATAAGGTTTTCCATGTATGCTGCCCTTGTCCATTTGCTGTCACATGGTTGATGCCGTCGAAGGTCCCCGTCGAGCAGATGGAAACGAAATCTCCGCAGCGGCAGCTCCCGGCGATTTTTGGATATTCTTTGTCTAATCTCTCGCGTCCAACCACATCATCATCATCATCATATATCGTCGATCGCCATCGATTTGTTTGCCACACACACATGGAAGTGGCTTAGCCCAGAGCCTTTCTGCGGTTGGTCTCTTGGCTGGATCACAGGGTGGTTGGCGGGGATATTTGGCGGGAACTGCGTAGTGTTGCATGGCCCCGATCGGTCCGTGGTTCTGGAGGCAGGCACCGAGGTGAGAAGCTCTGTTCGGAAGGTTTGGCTTGATGGGAATGGTCAGAGAGACCAAAGTGAGTGGACAGGACAATGATTCAGTTGCCACCTGGGCAGCAGGGCCGCCACCAGTAGCATGTTTGAAGACGGGGTGGTGTGCGATTTTGGGCCTTTTTCGTGGCCTATAGCACACGCTCCGAACCAATTTTCGGCATCCGATCCGATTTCGGCAGTTCATGCCCGGATATGCATGGCCCGGTAGTAGGAGACATTTGACGAGGTTTTTGTGGGATTTTAGGATGCGCGGCGCTAGTTTTGGGCCTGTTTCACCCGTTAAGAGCCGTTTTTTTTGAATTTCCATGCACGCTGCGCTCAATTCGGTAACAAGAAGAAAAGCCAAAGAATGCTCGAATTGTCCAATTTTTTGTGCCGGCTAAAACAGTGACAAATATAGATGATTCTCACGTATCCACCGGTTTTGAGGAAGCACAAGAAGTTGACCAAACTACCAGAGCAAGAGACCAGCGGTCGCATCACCAAAATGAGCATAACTTCTCCGTCC
>LAPY01003491.1:18677-34626 GCA_000970635.1 Eragrostis tef | reverse complement strand
GGATTCTTGATCTCAGGGTATATTCCGACAACCCTGTCCGCGTAAAGTGCAATCAAGATATACTCCTCGAATGTAATAATCTGGTACTTCCCTGTGTTCCAGTAGAAAAAGTGATGAAACCCCCTTTTTCCAAAAACACCATTATGGATCATTATTACGGTACAGAGTGGACCAAAATTAAGAAGCAAAGAGAGGCCATGGTATACCATTGTAACTTTGGTCCCTGAAACTGTACCGTTGTTTCACCCTCAGTGATTTAAGTTCTTTAAGGGTGAAGTCCACTGGAAGCAAACATGACTTCACAAGTCACAATTAGATTCCAAGAAATAAATGCTGGGAATCTCAGCAAAGGAATGATATTCATACCGACGAACCATCCGGTCACATTTTCCCCTTGCACTTCATATGTTCTTTTCCTATTGGCAAACTCCGTATGGTTTGCAACATCAGTTGTTGCGTCCAAAGTTACATCATGAAAACATATCAAATTCCCATCCTTTGACGCAAGTATATCAGTCTCGATGAAGTCTGCACCTTCGTCAATAGCCCTCTACAAAAACCACGTGCATCGTCGAATTTACCTTAAGAATCTCAAACAGCATGCTCTCCAAGATATGGTTCTGGCGTACATGTTAGTTTTATTATTCTTGCCAATGGGCTTGTGTCTCCAAGGATTTAGACAACGATTTACTCGAGTGTTGTAAACTAGTATAATTTGCGATTTCTGTTTCATTACTAATTAATTATTTCAATCAGTGTCGGCAGTTGTCACGCCAATTAAGATTCTTAAATATTCATCAGTCGTCAATCATTTCACTTTTTATATAGGTAGATTTGTAAAGGTGGTATGATTCATTCAAGAACTGTTCAAAGAAAATTCATGTCAGTGGTAGAGAAAAATAAAAATTTCAGTTACCAGGTAAGCCGCCGATGTTTCTTCGGGTAATTCACCATTAGAGCCCCTGTGGGCAATGTTGTATGGTCTAAATGTCTGGAGTTGCTTCTTGTGATTTACATCCAGCTGACTACGGGGAGAGGTAACTGTATTTGCCTTGGATCCTCCGAATAGTAGTACAAGGAAAACGATGGAGGTGTGCCCTGTCAAAAATGTCATCCCCCTCAAAACGCGGTATGCTGACAAGGGCGGAGCACCAAAGATAGATGGATTACGCATCTATTTCTGATTTTTTTTTTCTTTATGAAGCAGCAGACACTTTCATAGTGATGAAGGAGAGAAATCAAGAACCGAACAATCCTGAAGATCACCTTGCCATGAAAAAAGATGAACTTAGATGTCCCTACTCTCCTAGCTTGCTATTCGAGATGAACTAGAATGCTAGAGCATCTATGAGGGGAGAACATCATCATGCAAAATCATGGAACGCATATTAACTTTTCAGAGGGCATTACTTCATGATGCTTCTATGGAGCGCACTAGAACTGGAACTATACGTGAGAATGAAAGAATCTCAGAAACCATTAAGGCAAGCCGATGCTCTCCCGAGGAGATCAGAAGGAAGGGAGAGCAAGGGACTGGAAAGGAGAAACATTTGAACTTACAGAAGGATGCCATTCTGCTCACTCTGCGTATTGCCCCCTTTTCCCTTCTGTTCTGCTCTGGTCAGAGTTTGAACGCCGAGGGACGGAGAGTGTCTTTCTGCCTCAAGTTGTCTTTCGCCCTCGGGAAGCACCCATGTGCGTCTTATGTAGAAGAGGGCTGCCTCGGAATATTCCCAGGAGACTGACTTTGTTTCTCGTGATTTGCAACGATGTTTCTGATCTACAGCTATTTCTGCACCAGTTAACAGCTAATTTAAAGGTAGAAAACTGCTATGAAGCGTATGTACTAGGACTCACTTGAAAATTATACTACCGTCCTCTGAAGAATTCAGATAACATAGTCAGTTTGATTAGTTTATCAGGACGGAATGCGCATTGCAACTTGCAAGGATGAATACAGATTTTAGTACATAAAACTTGGCACTGTTCATCTTCAGGGCACAATCAGTCCCTTGTCTGATGGTCCTCCACACCAGTCCTCTCATTTGGCAAGGAATGCTGTGTCTGCGTGCCTTTATCAGCTATGCAGAAGTGTTGTGATGCGACAGGGGTCAGTCTTTTAGCGGTCAACCAAAGGCGCCGAATCGATTTCGTGGATGTGGCCCATCCTAGTTCACGGGCTGTCATGGAGAAAAAATGCCCGATCGAGACAGTGAGCTTGAATGATGCTTCTGAGTTCCCACGCGTGTTCAACTATTATTTTTGCACGTAAGTCTTGCATATGGTCTAGTCTTGCAGTATGAACTGATAATGAGCATCAAACTGAATGATGCGGGATATGCGGGATATTCCATCTTCCTCTGCGTGTAATGTGTTGACTTCCATTTCTTTTTAACATCAATATTGACGAGAATTAAAAAAAAAAGCAGCTGTCTGAAAAGAATTTAGCAGTTGAGAAGAATATTAGAAAGCATAACTTATCCTGGGAGAGGAGCTATGACAGCAACCTTACTAACCTTTTGTTCCCCTCAAATGAAGAGGAAATCGTAGTCATCATATCCAGTTGTCAGAATAATAAAGCATCTGGACATATCACATACGCTAGGGGCAGAAAAATGTGATCTAGTCCATCATTGCCTCTACTGATGGCAACTCCGCAACACACTGCATCTTAATCTCCAAGCCTGCAGTTCACCAAATTGATGAAATCGGCTCTATTTCAACCAGACTGAGACCATGGTTCAGGAAGATTCATGGAACAACAACCCAACATTAAAGACTTGAAGTAGCCTAACAGATCCTGAAGGTACACGTCTAATATCAGACTGTACCACAGTTTGTAAAAATTGAATTAATTACTGGTACAGATAGTTATTTTTCAACCAAAAACAGTATCCTGAAAACATAGGATCAAGTTCAATTATTCAACAAGGCACAAGCCCAGTAACAAGACTGACAACATATAATGCCAAAGCACGGTGCTTCTAAACAACTCTAAGCAGGTTTAAATGGCCATTAGATCACCAAAGTTGCGCATGAAGAAGATCGATCCAGCAAACAGACCTGCAGCCTTTATCAGCTTCTGTAAATAAACGAAACAGAAAAAAAGAGATTATAGTTAGCATCCAACATAGAGTTCGACAAACACTTCAGAAGACTATAAATGAAAAATATGAACCATAACTAACCATGCTTGAAAATTTTCACTGTGTTTAATACTCCCATTACCAACTACTAAGTTGAACGGAACAACTTTGGATTCCAATCACAAATATGCAGGATTCTTGTCCACTGTGGCTCAAATTTTAGGTAAGATGCGGACAGGAAAACGAGAACTCTACCCAACCATTCACTATGATAACACACTACATTAAAAAATATTCTGTCACAAAGCAGATACACTACCATATGACAATAAGGTTGCAAAGTTCACAATTATCAGGAGATAAAGTTGATACAACTTTGGCAAATGTCATTTCAAATATCCTTGGGAGGTAAATGCCATATAAGATCCTTGTAGCATGCAACTTACACACAGCTACAAAATATGGCTACTGGAGCCTGCCACACAGGACCCATGCGGGTCGTAGCAACCTAAGGCCCACCTAAGTGGTTTAGGTGGAAATTAAGCCATAGGTGTAAGTTACAAAACGCAGATACTTCGTCTGAAGCGTGGATATGCACCAGATACAGATACGCCTACGTTCTGTCTAGGGTGTATTCATATCCGTATCCGTGCAGTGTAAGGTGCAACCCTGCGTTCTGTCTAGCACCTACCACTCTTTACTATAGCTATAGGTTGTGTCGTATCAACGATTTCTACGGAAGGGGGTAAGATTATATCTTGAGCGGTTATGTATCTAGGACCTTTGACGCAAATTGATGCGTCCCTAACTCCATAGAGATTACTTCTCAATACAATTTCTTTCAAATTTAGTAAAATTTCTTAGCTGACAAAAACATAATCTATAAATCTCACTTATAGCTATAAACAAACTGCACAATAATCAATAAGTGGCTATATACTCCCCAATTCTTTTTTATTTAAGTTTCAGACTTATACAGGCATATTAACAACACAATAAGATGACATGATGTAAGCTCACTAAATCTTTTATCTCCTCATCCATATTTATGATGAAAGAATAAGAAACGCCATCTTGAAAAATTCACTAAATGAAGCAAGGGCACTCTGAGAAGAGATAGGTATGCCACTTCTCATGATCCTACCACAGCAGAGAAAAATAAAACAATTTAGCCTCATCTCCACAAACCCATAAAGTATGAGACCAAAGAAGCCAGCATGAAAAAAAAACAATTTTTTGGTGCGTCTTTAACATGAATCCTACATTTCAAGCTAGCCATTTTATATGATGTTTGTACAAGGGACACATGATGCTTGTTTATATCCAAACTAAAATGGTGTCAATAGAAGGCAGGTATCTTTCCAAAACCTTCCCAACACTACTCTTGTTGTCTCTAAGGGAAAAGAGGGGAAAATGTATTATTGGCTGAAACTCCGAACTAAGTTCTGAAGTACAAACAGCCTTGCTCCAATTACTAGAGCAAATTCAATTGTGGATCAAAAGCATGAGCTATAACATGAATTCATTTGAGTTATCAATGCTGCAACCTTGTAACACCGCAAGCATGAATCAAACAGCAAAGTCAAAATATAACAGACAAAAATTAAATCCTAACAGGTATCCAAACATACCAGTAGCTACTAACTACGAACATTGTAAAGTGATGGCACTGGGATGAAATTTAGGTTAGCAGTCATCCAAAGAATAACAAAAATTACATCCTGACAGCTATATAGTTCTTATTATTGTAGATACCAAAATCATTGAACTCTGTGCATTAAATAATACAGACTATCCATTGAAATTTTAGATGGTGCAAGCAGAAACGCAGAAACATAGGAGAAACGTCAAAGAGTCACAACAACATACATACCCAACCTAATCAGTAGAAACAAAAATTACAATAATACAACGCACAAAGTTAACTAGCTAACTGACACTGGATCTATAAGCCAAACGGTATACACGCACAAAGTTAACTAGCAGACAATCTGCGCGTAATAGTCACATTGGCGGCCGCGCAATCAAACACAGAACTGAAGTGGGGGATCACCATCACTCCCACCTCAAACCACGGAGCAGCAGCAAGATTATAACCACTGGCACCACCGATTTGAATAACCAAATGACTCCGCACCAATTCATAAAGAGAGCAAGAAGGGGAGCAGGGAGGTTTAGAGTACGGACATAGTTCAGCGCCCACTGCTCCTCGTCGTTGACCTGAGAGTCCCAGAGGTTCTTGAGCTTCTCCACCGCCGACGCCGCCATTTCAGGTCTCGAGAGTTAGGGTTTCGCTGCTCCTCGCTCTCCCTCTGTTTCCCTGCCTCAGTTCTTCTTCGCGGCTTCGCTAGCGGCCCCAATCAAACTTGCTAGTGATGGTTGGGCCGGGCCTTTCTGACTGACCTAAACCAAAATGTTGTACTACCTTTCAAGGCCTGTCAAATTGAAAGGCGTTAGTCCTCTCAAAAGATTATGCTAAAAGTTCTCAAAAAAAAAGATTATGCTAAAAAAAAGTCCTCTCAAAAAATAAAAATAAAAATTGAAAGGCGTTAAGCTTCCTCTGATGAACAAAGTCAAATTTGTCGATTCAAATGATTCTTCGTCAAAATCGGAGGACGCAAACTACCCAACCTTGCCCACTTGTTTTGTGACGATCTGAAGCACGATCAAACTTCACCGGGTATGTGCGAGCCCATAATGGGCTGAGGCCATGGTTATTTCAACTCTTGTGGTATAGTACTATGGAGAAAAATGGAAGTCCCTACAAAATGAACATATTTGCTAAACGGAACTAAAGTAGGTACTGTAATTTTTTGTTCCGTAATGTTTTAGCACATTGTAATTTTTGGGTTCAAAGTCAATGTGAAACAGATCTCAAGTAGGCTTCATGCACATGCTACGCTTAAATAAAAGGGTCAGCATACTGTATTTGTAAAAACTACAAAGTGGATCTTATGTTGGATCATGACTCAGGCCACTTCTCTTAATCTCGAAATAAACATTTAATTTCATTATGAATGTCATGAACGAAAAAAAAATAATAGGCTTACTATGGACTGTTCACTTGCCATTTCAGCAAACAGCTATGAAGGAAGAAAAGGCAAAAAACTATCGACTCCGCTGGGGATCGAACCCAGAATCTCTGGTTCCGTAGACCAGCGCCTTATCCATTGGGCCACGGAGTCAGTTGATGGCATCTTTTTCTCATAGTTAGTTTTGTTTTTGGAGGGAAATATTCGTGACTGCTCATGTATTCGTTTTCTTCCTCCACCACCCTCATGAGCAGCGACCGTGGCGCACCATTACCAGCAAGCCCCGAGAATGTGCGGACCACAGAAACATTCCTTACTGAAGTTTTGTAAACGATCTGAACCGCCTCCCGGTGTCTCTAGAATAATTTCAGTCATTCCTTCCTTCAAACCATCAGGACGACCATATGTCCGCATCAGAGAGAAGAATTGGGTCCCTACTGGAGAATCATTTATAGTAGTAGTGGCAGTAGCATCGTTGATCTGCCAGGTGTTTATGGATGTTGTATAATGTATCGCACTAGCGAGTAGCCACCGTCTTGCAGATAGAAATGATAACATTACAAAAAGAAGAGGCACCCCCAGGAGAAGTACTGAGAAGACGGTGCAGACCATATTTTGTTTAGCATATTTACTTTGTTTTTTTAAGACTACTTGTGCTCCTTTTATTCATTTATATTATATATAACCTGTAGGGGCTTGCCGCTCCAATTTCTTCCAAAAAAAAAAAAAATAGGTAAGACCAGCCATGTAAGAACATGCACAAATATAGATTCAGCCGTCACCATAGTTGAACATGTTTTCCCTGTGCCTTCCATTTCTGACCATTAATATTGTGGATTGTTTTTTGTTTGATTTCAAAGCCGGCGTCATCAGTAAAGAACATATCGTCACCATAGTCGATGGAAGTGGATCCGCCGCCGGAGACAGGGGAGGTGGTCGGCGACAAGAGAGCGGACCTTTTAGAATTTAGCGTCCGCGTTGGTCGGGGGAGCATTGCCCTATACTCAACAAACATAAAAAGTGCAGGTTTAAACTCCGGCAAGGCCCTAAGCTAGATCATCGTGTTCACATGCATTGATCAGAATGTGTGAGATTTTCAGGCGCTTGAGTCCTAGGAGCGGCGCCACTAAAAATGTCTTTTTAGTGTTTATTAGTTACCTCTATCAATGCTTCTTTAGCAGTGTGAATCAATGTTTACGTGCCAAGTCATAAACAAAACTAGATCGAATTAATACTGTATGCATTTGGCAAGCTCGCTTTGGAAAATGAATATATATGTACTCGACGATACAAACATATAAGAAGAGCATAACACCAAACCATGCATCCCGCGGTACATGCACGAGGGGAGGACGTCACAATTATTCAATCGCGAGCACGGGTGTAGTAGCAACGCCACACGTACTGCTCGACACGTACGTACACAAACAGAATTTTACTTATTATGCACGTAGACGACCGATGTGCTACGGCAGCCGGCAGCACTGATCATCCATCATGGCTTAGCCTCTGGCTCTGGGAAATGGAACTCGGGAATGGCCGGGAACTCGGGCTTCGGCGGCAGCTCCACCTCCGGCAGTTCGGGCTTGGGCGGCAGCTCCTCTTCGGGGAACGGAGGCAGCTCCGGCTTTGGCGGCAGCTCGTGCTCTGGCACCGGAAGCTCCGGCACGGTCAGGTGTGGCAGGAACTCCTCCTCCTCTTCCTCCTTGGGCGTCGCCTCCTCCTCCAGCCTCCGCGCCGCGCTGCTCATGACGGCGCACGAGAGAAGTAGCGCGAGGAGAAGGAGCGCAAGGGAGGACACGCGTGTTCTCGAGGCCATTGTTGATCGAACGGCCCGTGTGATTAGTGAGCTCGAGCTCGGATGTGTACGAAGTGAGAACACAGGTTTTCTGTCTTCTGTGGGATGGATCGGAGGTGCAGAGCGACGCGGAACTTATAGCCCATCGATCGGTGGCAGAGGCGTTGTGTTTGTCAATTGTCATCGCCGTTTTGCTGCTCTAAGGATTGGTTAGCTGCCAGGCGGATGCACCGTTGATGCTTGGTTTCTTGCTTTTGGTGTCCCCATGTCATGTGTGCTCTGATTCTATGCTCGCCGGACGATTTGGTTCAGAATAAGTGTCGCGGCTAGGCGCCTGGTCTGGTGATCGGCAGAGCACCGTGCATGTCTTGTGCAGGGCAGGTAGGAGAACGGAGCGCGAACGGTTGCTAAACTTGTTAGGTCATCGCTAAAGATGAAGCGGCATGGCCGCAAGCGCTTTCTCTTGTTGTTTTCATGTACCGATCTGGTGAGGAATAATAATCGAGCTACCACATAATCCAAATTTCCATATGTCAGCCCAGTTAGGCTACCTACAGGTCAGTGCCAAGTTTCATTGAGGTAAACCAACTGCACTATGCAAAGGCAGTCATGTGCTCTGCTCTACTACACAAATAACAGCCATAACAATTCATACACTAGGTTCTCTTATGCATAATATATGATGGCCCCAGTGATTGGTTTCTCAGACAAATTCTGATCAAAATCTCCAGCTTGTGGGTGATGAATGTGTTGAAGATGATCTCTAGGCGAAAGATGTAACCATACTCAATGTTTGATTTTTTATTCCTCCTGAACTATGCAAGACAGTTATGTATGTTTTCCAACTTTCTTTTTACAAAATATTTTTCATATTAACTTATTGTGTCCATTCATCTGTCTTCTTTCTGAATAAAAAGTTTGCTCTTGATGATGGAATATGACATTGCTCTTTCGGTTCTGGTGAAAACTATACTGAATGTAAATTCTGTGCATCTATACATGCCCTTGCTATATGTAACTGTCAGTTCAGTGATTTCCAGATGCAGTAGTCCTTTTGAGGGATGTACAATGAATTGCATTTCACGCACTTGTTTCGTCAAATGGGACCATTATGTACTTTGTATATGCTCAGCTGTTCATATACCAGCCTTGAACATGTACCAGCCTTTGTAGTTTGTACCCTATGCTCAGCTGTTCATGCAACGTGTTTGTGTGTGTGACACTATCTGTTACTCTTTCTGATTGCTGATGTTGAGTGCAAAAATTTGGACTGACAGAAACGCTCTACTGTAAGTGCGTAACAGAGTGGAGTGTGGGTGCCAGTTCTTGTGGGTGCATGCATGTGGATATGCCCTTTACTTGTGGGTGAGTATTATGCTCTTCAGTCATTTCCTTGTAGATGTGACAAGTATCTGAACTAGGCATATGTTGTTTAGCATAAAAAGATTGTATCTAAGCTACCAGTTACTTGTACTGTTAGCTTCAAGCCTTGTATCTGAGCTAGGCCGGCTAGGCATCTGCTGTATTGATTCTAGCAGTTACTATTTTTTTCATACATAAATTATTCCTGAAAGGCACACATTATCATTTGAGCAAACAGAGTGCAGAACTACTCATCTTCTGAACTGAAGTAGCATCCATGAATATGTAATCAAGGTCTTACTGAAACGGAAGTAGAGCAGACAAACTACAGGATAGAAACTCGGTCTTAATGAAGGTCTTATTGGATCCAGCTCGCTCATTATCCGCACTCTGGATCCATATGATCTTTGTAATTCCAGGAAAGTTACCTGTCACCAGAAAGCTGACGTCGTCATGTGAAAAGAAACTTAAATCATGTGTTATGTACAACTTTGAGTATGATGGATCATAGATATAGTAGAATGCAGTTTCATTCTCTGAATTGCAGTAGTGATGCTTCTGGATTTCAACAACTGTTGACATCTTCGGCAGAACAATCAATATCGCCTTTCCTTATGTTAAGATGGAGAAGTGCTTTCTTTTCATGAATTTCCTAGCCAATTGAAGAAACTCCTGTTTGTAAACACGAAAATCCTTCTTACTTCAGTTAAATGAAAGAACTGAAAGCCAATACCACAGAAGCAGTCTACTTTGTAACCTGTTTATCCATTGTACCATCTTCAATAGACCCATTGTTTGTCCTTTATTTTTAATAGTTGAAATTCTTCCTGTATTTTTGTAATAGTTGGCACATTTGCAATTTAGTAGGGGCAGAGAGGAATTCTACATATGAACTGCAAACAAAAGTTGGTTTCTGCCAAATGATACTTCTTCTTAATTTGGAAACTGATTATCCAAAAGAATACCAGGAGCATCTGGTGGCTTTCTACATCAATTTCCTAGTAAACCTATGATACCTATATCATCCCTATACCATTCCTATTGGCACGGACACATTTTACAAGCGCCAAATGGCTGTTCTAATTCTTTGATATGGCCAGCTGCATCAGCATTGCAAAGTTATTCTATCTCAGTCTGAATCCTATCTAAACTTCGCCGCAAAATGTTGCAGGATCAGTAATCTTGAACTCGGATATGTAGCCCATGGGGAGCCGCCACTCTAGGGAACTTTGATATTGTGTTGGTTCCTTCTTCCTCCCATCTGCAAGAAAAGATTGATGCCGAGACGACGTCAGCAAATTGCTTGGGAGGTATCTTAACTGTATCAATGAATTACTATGAGAGGAACATACCTGTATTGCGTGAGGAAGTAGTGAAGGAAGGTTGAAATTTCAACTGTTCCTACTTCCTTCCCGGGGCACATACGGGCACCGCCTCCAAACAACATGAAGTGTGGGTGTGATTCCAGATTGTTCTCCTATTGCCAGCAAGAATTTGCAGATTAAAATTTCGTCACAAATTGTGTTACTTGTTTATCACTGGTAGTACTTGTTTGCTGTATAGTCTTACCAGCCACCTCCATGGGTTGAAAACCATTGGTTCCGGGTACAGGAATGGATCATAGTTTATCTCCCTTGTGTATACATAAATTCTCCAACCCTTTGGAATAACATACCCTGAAAGAAAAAGACAATACGACATTAGAATTTGCAATCTACTAACTACATAGTACATGAGAAACTTAATAGTAGCAGATCTTATGCAGAATAATTCTCACCATTCATTTCGACATCCTGGGTAGTTTTCCTCAGTAGCCCATTGACAACGGTAGCTAATCTTAGCGTCTCGTAAATGACCTGCATTTTAGATGAATCAATGAGTTAACCATGCCCATATTACAACTCTACTGAGACTTCTTTTTGGGTCTATCCCCAACTTACAGCTCGGGTGAAGGTCATCGACTTATAATCGTTCCAGTCAAGGGCATCCTCAGGTGCTTTTCCCTTCCTGATGTCAAGATGTTCTTTCTGCAAATGCAACAGATCATCATTAACCTCGAGGATCACATGACACCTTTTTGTAGTGGAATTGAACTAGAATGCAGAGTTTACATACCCTGATTTGTTCAAGAGCTTTCGGATTATCGGAGAGGTACTTGACCGCCATCATCGAGGTCGTAGACACAGTTTCATATCCAGAATATATTAGGGTGATGAGCAGGTCAATGATCTGCTCATCGTTGAGCTTCGCCCTGGTTCCTTCATTGCCGCTTAAGAGCGCATCCAGTATGTCATCTTTAGTGCAACCAGAGGACCTCCGATCTGCAATCATCTCTTGTAGCATGGCAACAAGCTTCTTCCTTGCCTGGAAGATAAGAATGCTTGTGTTAGAGTGCTACAACCTTAAACTGAACTTTCTGATGTAAGTTTCAGGTACGCATGCAAAAAACAGTACCTGGAGCCCTTTGTTGTAGTTGGTTCCTGGGATGTTGATCGGCAAGGAGAAGGTGCCAAGTACAAGGGTGTACAGCTCTGTCTTGAGGGCGTCAGAAAGGGGGCCAGCAGAGATGCCAGCAATCTGCCTGAGTGCAGAGAGCAAAGCCATCTGAAAAAAAAAAAAAGACAGATAAGATTCTGTAACTATGAATAGTTGCCATGCAAGGAGAAATACAAGGATTATGAAATTCTGCACCAGAAAGCAAAGTTTTTTTGCATTGAGACATGTGACGGTCATGATGGTGCAAATTCACTTTGGAATGTGTAGGGAGATGCTTTCCTTTGCCCTCCTGTCTGCCCTTTTCCTTTGCAAAGGGCTCATAAATTTTTGCCATAATCCAGCAGTACAGGTTCTAGAAAACCCAAGATTCCCCTTTTGGTTGAAGAGAGGAAAAAGGAGGATCTCTCCCCCTTCTTCTCCCTCCTTTCCTCTCCCTGCTCCTAATTTTTTCAACAGGCGCCATCATTCTGTTGCGGCTACGCCGTGGCCTCATTGGAGGCCAAGTGAAAAGAAAATCTGTACTTGCTGGTATATAAAAAGGGCAAAACGAATTACTGTGCCTAGTGCTGCTGCAATCCCTTTTATCAGATTTGTTGCCAACCAAACCAATGTCAACAACAACGGGCGCATCACTCAAATGTGGTAAGGTAAACAGAGATTTTTCCACGGTGGAGCCCACGAGATTACCCCTTTTGTTGTGTCCCATGCTTACACTGCTCTCTCCACTGTACTGTTTCTCGATGGAAAATTCCTCTCTTTTTTTAGGAAAAAAAGAGGGAAAAAACATTTTATTCAGCATAAAAACAAAGAAAGAGAGAGAAAGAAAGGAAGATGGGATTGTTACCTCCTTGGTCTTCTCCTGGATGTCGACGCGGGTGCCGGCCCAGCCGTGGAGGTGGGATCGCATGAAGTCGTCGATCTTGGCGAGGAGGTTGGTGCGGATCATGGCGGGGCGGACGAGCGCGAGCATGGCGCCTCGCATGGCGCGGTGGAGCGGGCCGTGCACGGCGGCGATGTTGTTGGGGCCCAGGATGTCCAGCATCGACTGCGGGTAGCCCGGGACGAAGCCGGCGCCCTCGCTGGCGAGCATCCGACGGTTCAGCTCCGGGTCCATGCACACCACCGTCGGGCAGCCCAGGATGTGGGTCCGGAACAGGCTCCCGTACCTTCATCGCCAACAAAAATCCGTTAGAAGCAATCCTCGGACTCAATGCTCTCTCTTGTGAGGATGATGAGCTAGAGTATTGAGCTAGCAATGCAATCAATAAACATGTGTTTTGTTTTAGAAATAATTAGAAAAAAAAATGAGAAGGCTAAGTAGGTGGGTGTTAATTCTTTTTTTCTCTCTATCTTTTTTTGTGCTGGTACTAGTTTGATAAGTGAGGTGGTGCTTTAGGAGGATCTCACAGCTGGAACAGTGGGAACTGCGAGCTTTTGGGGGACACAGCACTGATGTTCCTCCTCTTCTACAGATCGCTTTTTTCTTCTTCTCTAAAGCGCAGGCTGTACCACCACAAGGGATCAACAAAACTCATCTCAGAGATTTTTCCACGGTGGAGCCCACGAGATTACCCCTTTTGTTGTGTCCCATGCTTACACTGCTCTCTCCACTGTACTGTTTCTCGATGGAAAATTCCTCTCTTTTTTTAGGAAAAAAAGAGGGAAAAAACATTTTATTCAGCATAAAAACAAAGAAAGAGAGAGAAAGAAAGGAAGATGGGATTGTTACCTCCTTGGTCTTCTCCTGGATGTCGACGCGGGTGCCGGCCCAGGCGTGGAGGTGGGATCGCATGAAGTCGTCGATCTTGGAGAGGAGGTTGGTGCGGATCATGGCGGGGCGGACGAGCGCGAGCATGGCGCCTCGCATGGCGCGGTGGAGCGGGCCGTGCACGGCGGCGATGTTGTTGGGGCCCAGGATGTCCAGCATCGACTGCGGGTAGCCCGGGACGAAGCCGGCGCCCTCGCTGGCGAGCATCCGCCGGTTCAGCTCCGGGTCCATGCACACCACCGTCGGGCAGCCCAGGATGTGCGTCCGGAACAGGCTCCCGTACCTGCATCGCCACCAAAAATCGGTTAGAAGCAGTCGTCGTCGGACTCAACTCTCAATGTTCTATTGAGCTAGCAATGCAATCAATAACCATGTTTTTGTTTTCGAAATAGTTAGAGAAAAAACAACGAGGAGGTTAAGTAGGTGAGTGTTAATTATTATTTTTTTTCTCTTAGTCTCTTTTTTGTGCTGGTAGTATGATAAGCGAGGTGGTGCTTTAGGAGGATCACCCAGCTGGAACAGTGGGAGCTGCGAGCTTTTGGGGGACACAACACTCATGTTCCTCTCCTCTTCTC
Source organism: Eragrostis tef (assembly GCA_000970635.1). NCBI lineage: Eukaryota > Viridiplantae > Streptophyta > Magnoliopsida > Poales > Poaceae > Eragrostis > Eragrostis tef. The sequence goes on along the minus strand of LAPY01003491.1, from coordinate 20,509 downwards.
CGGATCACTTTTTTTCTTCTTCTTCTCTAAAGCGCAGGCTGTACCACCACAAGGGATCAACAAAACCCATCTTCCTCGCCTTTCTACTACTACTAACTTGCCAATGATTGATCTCATTCTCATGAGCCAACAGCGTGTCGTTTGCAAAAGGGAAGGGGGAAAAAGAAAACAGCGAAGCTCTGCTCTAAGAACAGAGCAAGCGAGCGAGGCTCCTCTGCTTTCTGCCTGAACAGAGCAAGGCCTGCTCTGTTCCATGGCTGTCTGTTCCGACATGCAAATGTGAAATGCGTCACCGCAACGCCATCGTCTACCTAGAGATGTGTGTGCAGTACCTGAGTCGCCTGGCCTTCATGAAGCTGGGCCCCTGCTTGAGGAACTCGGTGGTCTCGCCAAAGAGCGGCCACCCCATTGTGCCCGGCGGCAGGCCGCGCCGCCGGCTGTAACGCAACTCGTTCCACCGGAGAAGCAGGCTGCTCGCCAACACCAGACCCAGCACCACGCCCACCACCGCCAACAGCAGCGCCATCTTCTTCTCTTTTGCTCCTCGCCCTCTTCGGTGCTTCACGAGGAGGAGGAGATGGTGGTGGTGTTCTCGGCGGAGCAGGGAGCAGAGAGGTCTGTTGTACTGGGACGGGGAGGAGAGGACCCGTGCTTTTATATAGGCGGCAGCCAGCACACGGCCGGCCCTCGCAGAGAGGAAACGATTTATTGCCCGCATCTCTGTTTACTATTTTCTCAAAAGGATTTAGGCCTGCCGCGACATTTACTACAGCGTATCTTGTGCTAAAGAAAGAGAATACAGCAATGAAATTTATCCTTTCGTTAATTGCTGCAGATAGATGTAGGCGGCCACCCCATTGTGCCCGGGGGCAGGCCGCGCCGCCGGCTGTAGCGCAACTCGTTCCACCGGAGAAGCAGGCTGCTCGCCAACACCAGACCCAGCACCACGCCCCCCCCCGCCAACAGCAGCGCCATCTTCTTCTCTTTTGCTCCTCGCCCTCTTCGGTGCTTCACGAGGAGGAGGAGATGGTGGTGGTGTTCTCGGCGGAGCAGGGAGCAGAGAGGTCTGTTGTACTGGGACGGGGAGGAGAGGACCCGTGCTTTTATATAGGCGGCAGCCAGCACACGGCCGGCCCTCGCAGAGAGGAAACGATTTATTGCCCGCATCTCTGTTTACTATTTTCTCAAAAGGATTTAGGCCTGCCGCGACATTTACTACAGCGTATCTTGTGCTAAAGAAAGAGAATACAGCAATGAAATTTATCCTTTCGTTAATTGCTGCAGATAGATGTAGGGTCCACTGCACGCTCCACGGTGGAGCCTTTGACCGTGGGGTCGTCACGACCACTCCAGGGTCAGATAACGGCACAGGCGTCTCCTGCAGCCCAAAGAAAACTTCTGAGAGAAGACGAAGAAGATCCAAAGTGCTCTAGCATCGTTAATTAACTGCTGGAGATACAATCGTACAGTAGAGGAGGAAGAAATCTTGTGTGTGAAAACTGGGCGGCTGGAGATGGAAGAAGATGATGAAACGTTGCAAGCAAAAGGTCGTCCTAGCACTGTAGCTAGGCCTGCGCAAATACGGACGAGCATCTATCTATCTATCTAATCCTACCTCCTGCATGCTCGGCCTCGGGAACGGCGAGCGGCCTGGCCTTGTGTGCTGCGTTGCGCGGCGCGGCGCCTGTTTTTCCCCCGGTCAAACACCGGGGAATAAAAACGCCAAAGCAAATGATGCCCATGTGTGTGCTGCGCGCGCGCTTGTTGTTTTCCTGGCCGTGCACACATGCTGTGGCTGCTACGGCTACACGGCACGACACCTAGCAGTCAGT